>JANHGL010017493.1:0-83953 GCA_024611195.1 Ceyx melanurus
CCAGTGACCAAGTTGTCAGCCTTGATCTTTTGAGTATTTTCTGTTGTCCTGAGTTCTCCTAAGATAGGGTTAATTTTCACCAGAAGCTGCCAGAATAGATAACCAAGCCAACCAATGGGATATTTGATACCATACTTTCCATACACTTCTGATCTATGCTTCTGAATGTTTCTTGTTTATTAACTCCTTTCTGGAAGCATGCTTTGCCTACCTCATGGTTTGGAGGCTTATCCTTGGCTGTTGAGACAACTTGTAGCACTTTCCACTAGAATGACAGCTCCTTTACATATAGAGTGGGCTTACTATAATTTACTTTAGACAGTAACATGAAAAACCTACCAGTTGTTGATTTTATTGTGACAAGAGGCAATGATGGTGAAGTTCTGGAAACTGTGATTTTTGAGGTTATTGTTGGATTTGTAGTCTCAGTTGTTACAGTAGATGCAGAAGAAGAAGCACCATGTACTGTTGGTAGGGTGCTTGTGGTAGAGCTTCCTGTTACTTTAGGCTGCACTGTTGTTACTAAGAGGAAAAAAAAATCAAAATTAAAGATTGAGAGAGTTCTTGATAATCTATTTTTTATATGCCTATATAAATTGAAAGGACTAGTTGGGTCAACTACATAAACTAACCTGTTGAAGGTGTAGATGTTTCAGGGGCAGTAGTAGTGATTTCATGTCCTGCTGTGTAAAGGTAGAACAGGTTAATTTTGTGAATGAAAGTATATTAAAATATTCCAAAGAATGCAAATTTGAGATTGGATTAAAAGAGTTATGTTAATTAGTCAGATATTCCTGAAAATGCTTCATATTATGTATTTCAGTGGTAAACGTCATATTAAAGGACTTAAGCAATAGCAAAGCGATCAAACAACAGCAAAGTAATCAAACAATGGCAGAGAAATCAATACATCTCACAATGATCATGAAAGCAAGTAACTTTTTGCTACCTTGGTCATGATTTTTATGCATAAGGGCAACTCACTTTTCATGGATAATGGAAACTTTTTATAAGAAACCGTGTTCACTAGTTGAGTTACTAGGAAAAATACTTCGACAACACATAAATGTTTTAGTATCATTTTCCAGTTACTGTGGAGAAAGTGTGAGTATCTAGGTTGCTGCTTACCACATGGCATGCACCTTTCCTTCTCATAGTCATAGTATTCGTCATGAGAGCAGTTGTAACAGCCTTGAAACAAGTAGAAGAGAAGATTGTTTTATCTTTCTCAGAGGACAGCACTGAATTTATACTATTTATAATCTAATATCTCTTATTACAAAATTGTACTGATTGCAACATCATCTCTTCAGTCAATTTTCAATGCCAACCTCAGAAGAAGGGTCTGCCTAGGTAGTAATTTTGTGGTTTCTCCAACTATTTCCACTGATCTAATAAAAATATGAACAGCTCTGTTCACATAATTTCTTACTGAAGTATAATGTATTCTTCTAATTAGGTGTGAGCCAGAGAATTTCTCTTCAAGACAGGCTGAGCTCAAAATAAAGCCCAATGTAGTAGAGATACTGAACATGTATTTAAAGTAGTAGCAGTAAGGTGCTGCAAAGATGGCATCGATCAGAGGGCTGTCCTTTAACCGTGGTGTGACTGATTTAAGAACAGCAGTGGAAAGAATTGCTGTGCTCCAAACTCCTGTTTCACACCAACAGAGCTTATTACCTTCAATGTTGACATATTTGTAGTTTTGATTGGGACAGTTACAAGGCCTGTAGTGCCAGGTGCAGTTGTCATTTCTGTAGTTGTAGGAATAAGCATCGCTGCTTCCTGGTTTTTTGTGAGAGTTGTAATACTCACAATAGACAGCTGAAAAAGGCAAATGACAGAGAGAAATTGGAATTTATCAGATTAATGGCCTCTTGTTTTCAAAGGGAGAGCAAAATTAATAAACAGTTTGAATCAAAAATTTGGTCACTGGAGTTAGCAGCTTCTGATGGAAATTGAAATTTCCACTTCAGTGAAGTCAGTTGCTTTGTTACAAGTGCACTGTTTGGGCCTTTCCACCTTGAAAAGAAACCAAAAAGATGACAGCTCTAGCACTGATTTATAGCACACTCATCCTCTATTTTTCCTCCACATACAGTGTTCTGGAAGACCTTGATATCTTCTTCCTGTCTTACACTGTTCCAGCCAACACAGCTGTCTTTATTTTCCTGACATCTGCACAGAGGGTGATTTCATCACGGCTAAAATGAAACCTATTTCTTTACAATTTCATACTCCCTCTGCTGACAAACTGGCAGTTCACTAGATAGTGTCAGCAGAATAAACACTCTGCCTCTGTGACCATGTTATTTTCTCTCTCATTACTCCATGGCAAAAAGAGAAGTGATGTTCTGGTTAATTTAGCACAACTGAAAAGCTTTCAAAACCCAGGTGAGTCCAGACAACAATTTTCCAATAGAGAAAATGCAACTTAGGAGCTGTTTATTAAGCAGTTACCAGTGTTGCTGTATTAATATGCTCACAGAAACAATAACAATCATGAAAGCTGGTTAAAGAGAGCAACTTACGGCAGAACTCGGGGGTCCTCCAGTCAATGCAGATGCCCTTCTCCAGACACGCCATGGCATAGACCGCGATGGCATCGCACATGCATTTGCAGTCCCCGCCAATGTCACAGCCACAGGAGTCTCGAACACAGGCCTCGTAATAGGGCATACGATTCACCTGCGGTGGAAAAAGATGTTTTATATATCTTTTACCAGATATGTATGTCTAAGTTCATACTAGTCCTGAAGGTAATATGGATAGTCAGCTAAAAAAACCCTAAACGCCCTTCACTATCCATTCAGGCACCCTCCATGGATATGAAAGCACTGCAGTAATATCCACATTTCTCACTCGTTTTCTCCTGAAAATTGAGATTCTCCTTCAGAAGGGCTGGTTCTGATGAATGTTGGGATATTTTCATTTCCACAAGGTGGGCAACAACAACAACAAAAAATAAAAGGGTTAATGCTCTTGGGCTGATCTGTATCTTCTAAGTAATGCTGTTTGTCTATTGATGAGAACAAGGTTTTCAGGCTTTTCTCAAGTTTAGTTTTCTAACAAAGGCCAAACAGTTTCAAAGGAGTAAACATTGCTTTGATCTGCATCAGGCATCATCAACAGACTGACTAATTTCTGATACTGAAGCCTTAATTCTTTTTTCACTCCGATTTATAATCAGTTAATGCTATATTTATCTTTTGTGCTTTCCAAAAGGCTGGTGAAATGCAAATTAAAAAGAGTGAAGATTAACATAAATAAGAGCCAAAAAATATTTCACATATATTTTAGTAACATACAGCCATAAAACATTTTGCATATTTTTTATTAAAACATTTTTGGGAAGAGAATATCAAGTGTTGGAGTCTGAGCTTTTTGGACTAATAGAGATTATGCTTTTAAATAAAACTAAGAAGGCCAAATCAATTCTTACCTTATTGTGGCAGGCAGAAAAGACTTGGCTGTTGATGATGGAACATGTCTTTTCTGACCATGCTTTACGATAAGGGTTCTTGCTACAGGGATCTACTACAAAATACACATCCCCACAGAGAGGATTCTCCTTCCAGGAGTTGACAAATTCCAATTCATTGGATGCCACATACTTGCTTCGAGTTTCAAAATCATCCTTCATATTGCCATTGTAGTTCCCACACAAACCACATATAGTTTCCTAGATGGAACGATAGCAGCAGTGTCGGTTCAGCAAGTTACAGCTACTTGCCTTCCCTTCTGGTTTCTGAACATTTCCTGTACTACAGCAATGGTTGTGATCTACAAACACTCTCTACATTCCTGGCATCCTGTGCCTGAGGTCCCATTAGTGGAGGAATGAGTTTCTTCTCTAAACTGTAAGTAGTTATCATCTAGAGATCAAATCCAACCATGCAGTTGTATAAAATATAAGCATTTAGCTCAAAAATTGCCAGAATGCAGCAGGGTAATTACTTAAAATCAGCCTCTAGTAGATATTTCTGGTCTGGAGATGGTGATGAAAATGAATTACTAGTAGCATCTTACAGATGGTGGAATGACCACCCTTCTAAGTATTTAAAATACATGTGCATGTGGTGCTGAAGGGCATGGTTTAGTGATGGGATTAGCATTGCTGGATTAATAGTTGGGCTCCATGATCTTAAAGGGCTTTTCCAACTGAAATAATTCTATGATCTCTGAAAAACGTTTGCCAGAAGGTCAGGGAACAGTCATCAGATGTGCCATTCAATCTAAATTGAAGGGCAGGTTACTGAGGAAGTTACTGTGCAGTACCTGTGTTTCTCTGGAGATCTTGATGAAGAAGTTCATGTGCCTATTCCAGATCAGGGTCATGTTGTATTTTCCTGGGATAACAATATCAAACATCAGGTGAAGGGAGTTATTTTTCACTTTATATTGTACTCCAGGATTTTCCCCAGAAATAGTGAAGGTTTCGTCTCGCAGGATGATTGTCAGGTTCTGGAAGAAAATTCATCTGGATGTTAGGACTTCTCATGTTTCCATATGTTACTTACTCTGTGTCAATGCTGAAGATCAGACTCTGTGCTGCCACTGAGGAGATTCCATCTTATTTTTGAAATGTGATAGCAGTCAGGTGAAATGTTTCAATATCTGGGTCATCCACAGAAAGGCTTGTCCAGAACATGCCTTTAAGAAACTGGATCCTAATCAAACTTCTTTACCACAGCTCTGACCAGTTGAATCTGCCAGTATTTAGTCAGTGATGTTGCAGAGTGTACTGCTTGTAGTAACTGTTTCCTGGGAGAAAATCTCACGTCCTTCTCTGTTTCAGAAAATGAAGAACTCTGAGATGATCTCATACTGCTGGGCATTACTGTCCCATAAAACTGAGAACAGTAACACCCTGTTCTGGAAACTGACACATAGCAGCAGAAATGGGGATAACTGCTCATTGCTGTAATTTCACAGATATATCTCAGGTAAGATCTGGATATATTTTGAATTGCAGATATTACCTGGACTTAGATTAATTTGGAGAGATTTTACTTATCATCCATGATGAGAATTCCTCAATTTTATACTCTTTTTTTCCTGAGTTTGGTGTCTGTGTGTAAATCAGTATCTTTTGACTGAGCAACTCACTGCTGTGTCAGAGACATTCATAATTTTATGGCTTCTGCATAGGCAAGAAGTTTGGGGCCTGAAAAATTGACATGAGAATTGAAAAAAACCCCAAAACTGATGGCAATTCCTGCTAAAACTGAAGCTCTAGGTTTAGTACATAATTTCACTTAGAAGACACCACTTCAGAGACATGGCTCAAGTTTCTGAAAGGGAAGCAAACATGGGCTTAAAATAGCTCTTCAGCTGGATAACAGCAGATTGAAGAACTTACCCCAAGGAAAATGCTGATGGATCTGGAGCATGTCACTCCTGATTTTCCACAGATAACATTCTCAGTAATAATTTTGAAGGAGGAAACATGTCTATTAACACTGCAGCCATCCTAAAAAAAAAATAAAAAGTACAAAAAGCACAAAATCCCTATAGACTCTGTGGCTGGGCTCTTTCAACTTAAAAAATAAAAGCATAGAAAAGTAAAGAAAGCATAAAATATGTAATGACTCTGATTCGTCCTGCTTTGGGAGGTGTTGAGATTTGGTAGTCAAACTGACATCACTCCCTTAGTTGGCTGCTACAGAATACATACCTATCAATTATTACTTCAACCCATTAAATATAAAATTGGTTATAATTGCATGGAAAAAAAAAAGTGTTTTGAGAAGAAAAGCCTTTTTCATCTTAAGTATTGAAATAAGCAGAAAATATAAAAATATAGATACATTCTAGGATGTTTTCCTCAGCCATTTAAATCAAGCTATTTCTTGATGCCACAATCCTGCCAAAAAAAGCAGTAAGAGGCACATTACCATAGCCAATATGTATTCACAGTTGCCATCAAACACAAAACGCTGTCCATCAAAAGTGGTGATGTGGCCTTCTCCATACAGATTGCACGTTGAGGAGCACTTGGATTTCTGAGCACATTTCCATTTGCCTTTTGTGCAAGTGCTGGGAGTGAGAAGAGAAACCAGACTCAGATTTTAAAGAATGACTCCTTAATATGCTTCTTTTTATATAAATATGCACTTTTATAGACAAGATGCTCATTGAATTGACTCGTGTACACTGTGACCAAGTTAGAATTAATAGAAGAACCATAACTATCAGCTAGGGGCTGTCTAGAAAATTAATTAATTATAAAGAAATCTTGAGCTTTTCCTTTTTTTTTAAAAAAAAAAAAAAGCCAAAGCCTCATTTAGTTTTGCTCTTAGTAAGAACAGATTTAATTGTTCTCTGTAGTTTAGTGGCTGGTGGTGTTTTTTAATACTAAATTAGTAACTGGAAAGGCAATAAAGCACTTTGAGAATACTACTAAAGGGATACAGGGTTGATCTTTTGAGAGTGTTGATTTTATCTACTGAAACAAAGGAACTTCATGTCCTCATCTGTTTTAGGTGGAGCTGTTAATCCTTGACTTTATGTAGTTTACAGTTACAGGCCTTCCTGGGTGCCCTGATTCCTGGATATGCAGATGGCAGAAAGTATCCTTGAAGACAGTACCATGAGTCTTTTATTTATACTTATATATTGTCAACTGTTAAGCTTCTCTTTATCACCTCTGTGCTTTGTCATTGTGTTCCTTTTGTTCAACTGATGCCATTTCCTACACTCCTGTCAAGCAGTGAAGCAGAGAAAACTGTTTCTTACCAGATCTCGCATTCAGTTTGGATCTGTTCACCTTTTCCATAAGCAAGACCCCCATATTCACATGGACACTCCTCAGCTGGAACACACCTTCCATCCAGATTCTCATACAGCCCATCAGCACAGACACAGCCTGACTCACACTTAGTGGGTATCTGGTAAAGAGCAACAGATTGCAGAAGGAAAAGAAGTGTGAGATGCAGTTTATCTAGTATGCAAATGGTTTTGAGAGTGAACCTGTGCTAAGTTCTAGTTTGGACTTGATTTCAATTTTGTGATTTTCCTTGTACAATTACACTGGTCAATGCAACTTCTCTCACTGAAGTTAGGAAATCTATAGACCTGTTGTGTGAGATACTGAACATATCTGAGGATTATGAAAAATTTATCCTTCATTGCTACTACTCTTTCAGAGTAAAACAGAAGTTCAGAGAACCACAGAATGACAGGGGCTGGAAGACACCTCTGGAGATCATCTAGTCCAACCCCTCCTGCCAAGGCAGGCTCACCTAGAGAAGGTCACACAGGATCATATCCAGGCAGGTTATGAATGTCAGAGATGGAGAAGGAATGTAGTCACATTCTAAGCAACAACTAGAACATTCTGCCTCTCTATTGAGGATAAATATCCCAGAGCTGTGAAACTCACACATTCAATTCCAGTAGCCAGCATCTGACAGGTTGGGGCACATGCAGCTCCATACTTGTTTTCTAAATTGTTGGAACACGATATGTATTTCTTAGGAGCTTTGCAGCTTTCTACAGAAAAGGAAGAAACCCAAACATTGGAGAGGCTGCGAGGTAGCAATCTGACAACACAGGGGAATAGAATAAATGAACACATAAATAAAAAATAAAGGAACAGGATAAATAAACCATACCTGCAGGATCTAGAAGCTTGCCTGTGCAACTTAGTCTGCCATTAACACAGTAGCTAGAGAGGAAAAAAAAAAAAGAAAAAAAGGAATTTCATTGCAATAATTTCCTAAAGCAGATGTTTTACTACTTTTTCTCGTACACAGTAATATCAGTCTTGAAAGTGAATAGTAAGCCAGTCACTATCACAATGGCCTATCAAGTATTTCTTGAGGTTTGTATATAACCTTCCAGATGTTGATGTCAAAATCCTATGCTAGATCAGATCTTACCTATTATTTTCTATTTTTTTCCTTAACATTGCCAAGCTTAAGGTAAGTCTAATTAAATAAGCTTATTTTTGCTTATTAATAATAAAATAAGTTGTGAAACTGTCCTTCCACAAATGTTCTTGCTTTTCCTCTTTTCTGCATACGGCTGGAGTGAGCCAGTGGCTGTGTGGTGTTTAGCTGTGTGCTGCTGTTAACCCTCAACAGAGACACATGAAGACCCCTCGTCTCCATTTTCAGCCTGTTGACCTTGAAGCTTTGACACACTTACCAGTTAATCCCACCAGTTAATGTCGACTGGTCAGGCAGGATGTACTTTCTATCTTCTAGATAGCAGGGACAATGAGATTTACGAACACACTCGTTCTTGTGGTTCAAGTAGGTTCCTTTAGGACAGTGGCAGCCTTCAATAGGGATGTCAGTTGGATGACATTCCAGGGCTCGGTTGGAGAGTGACAAGCATGTCCTGTCACATGCCTGAGTGTTGTAGCTGAATGTCTGGTTGCCAGTGCAAGTAATGCCTGTACAACAAGACAAGAGTGTGTATTAAACTTCATTTACTTACCCTCTTTCATCATCACAATGCTAAGTGCTTCCTATTGCTTCTCTTCCTGGCCAGCTCTAGCAAAAAAATATTACAGATCAGGGCTTAATGCCACCCATGTAGCTGTTTAGAAGACGCATAAAAGTTAAATATAGCTGCTTTGTGTATCTTGTAATGAAATAATGCAAAAAGAGGCTTTGCAGAAATGCCAGTGTCTTTTCTGAGTAACTCTGAAACCTGTGCCAATACCTTAAGTTGCATAAGAGCAAAAACACTTCTGCAAACAGTTTTTCCTAGTTATTTATCTTGCAGTAGAGTATCTCTATATTTATCTATTCTGTCACTTAGCTAAGTCCAGGAAGCATCCACATGCTCACCTTAAAGCATGTGAGTAATCTTTTTCATGTAGGCTTAAAATAATAATCCTTTTCTGAAACAGGCTAGGAAAGTATTCAAATGTTGATATCTGTTATCTCGTTCCTGCTCCCCTCTTCCTTCTGTTCTTTTCTTTCCTCGTTACACTTAAGATTATTTGGCCCCTGTTTGGAAGACTACCATTTCTGGGGTTTTTGTGGTGTTATGATGCATCTGAGAAGTCAGAAGCTCTGGAAATACGGGGTTTATACTGGTTGGCCTACTTTAGCAATAAGTAGTTATTTTCTAATGACTGGCAAGTAGTTTTAAATTGTTATTTCCCTTATTCAGTTTTGTCACAGGTGAATCAAATATGGGAACATTCTAAATGACAGCAGACAGGCCTGTAAGACCTGTATGCATAAGTTCATCTGGCAGCAGATTATCAGGAGTCAGGTCAGTTACTTACTGCAGTTGTCCATGCTGTTTCTCCAGTTCTCCAGGATTAAACCCATTGAACTGCATGTTCGTGCATAAGATCCCAGAGCAGAGCAAATATAAGGAAAGGTCTCTTCGTAATTACAGGCTTGGTAAACACATCTCTGAAACCCAAAATATGGAGAGTACTCTTTTACTGGGGAGCGGGTATTTGGAGGTGCTAAACCCTGGAGGTGTTTAAAAGACTTGTGGATGTGGGTACTTAGGGACATGGTTTAGTGGTGGACTTGGCAGTTTTGGGTTAACGGTTGGACTCAGTGATCTTAAAAGTCCTTTCCAACCTAAATAATTCAATGATACTGTGATTCTATGCTGAGCTGGAGAGGTAAGTCATGCAAAATACATATTACTGCATAACTAAAAACTGATGAATAAGAGAAATTGCTTAGTATCTAAAAGATGCCTTTGTTCACTACTTTTCCTTTTAGTTTTTCAAAATGATTTGTGGAGATTGGCAAATGTAGTGACTCAGTTTTACTCTGGGAAAAGCAATGCTTTGCATAGTTGAAGTTGTTGACATGGAGAACTGCAGCATGAACAAAAATACTTTCTGATTCATAGGGATGGGACTGGTGCCTATGAACACACAGACTTGTAGTGTCTTAAGGAGACTTAATTTTCAAAACCACATATTTGTTTCTATGTATTGCTGACCCCAAAAATGGGACAGTATATAAGAGAACATTCTGATCCATATTTGGAATCCCTCTGTACAATATCTGTCATAATTTCCTACCTTGTAGAAAGGAAGAGGGTTCACCACAGCATGACATTTCTCAAACACTGTACCCTTCTTGGTAAGAATGGAGCAATGAGTCTCAGCAGATATTTCTAGTGAAAGTAAATAATGGACATTAAACAGAGAAATATACTTTCTAGTAAAAGTAAATAATGGACATTAAACAGAGAAATATGGGAAAAAGAAATGGAAAAAAAAGAAATGAAAAAAAAAAATCCTGGACACACCACTCTAGCTGAACTTTTGGCAATGATGGATTGAACAAAAAGACAAGTTCTTAACTTGTTGGGTTGCAGATGACAATTTTATTCAAACAGCTCAGTAGGGTTTGTTTGGGTTTTTTTGGTTGGTTGGTTTTTGTGTCCATGTTTTTCTCTTTGTTGTTTTTAAGACTGATAGCAATAAAGTCTTGAGAAGGCAAAACCTGGATTTCAGTCACATCACTGCTGAGCAAGCCTAAGATATTAATGAACACTGCAATTTCACTGGAAATATAACCCAAGCCTTTCATTCATCATCTCCATCCCAGATCTCTAGAATGGGATCTGATAAGCTTTCATTAGATAAGACATTTCTGATTTCTAGAAGACATGTCAGGGACAGAATTTGTGATGTTCAGTCATCTCAGTCTCTGCTCCTCCCAAAGGCTCTCTAGTATAAGTTTGTGGAAGTGTCAGGAAAAGCTAGCTGGAGAGATCAGTTACAACAGGATCATCTACTTACTGTTCAGTTGGCTCAAAGCACAAGGGTCAGTGTCACTCTCCAAAGCAGGATGGCAATGTCCTGCCCTCCAGGAATCTACAAACAGGGAGGCTGTCCCTTCGGTGATATCCATGCTAGTCATGAAGTCATCTGTAGTGTCCCCATTGTAATTGCCACACAAACCTAAGAACATCAGAAATAGAAGGGATGAAGAGGCTGAAAATCAAAGAATATGTGTGCACAAAGCAGTCTGTTTCATTCTGTAACAGTGAGAAAGTTAATTCAGGAGTTCTGTAGAAGTGTCAATTAATACTATGGGTCAAGTAGCCAGAGAATCTTATTTATGTACATGTTCAGGCATAGAGGTGCTACCTTCTCAACTTAACGTTGTCCACTTCTTTTCAGTGACAAATACATACAGAACCTTTTGTCTTGTTTTTAGAAAAAAAGGGCTTTTTCAATGGTTTCAAATTGTGTAAATGAGAAAGGCCTTGATACAGTTTTGCAGTTACACCTGTTTTCTTATGTATAGAAAATCTGAAATAATGTAGAATATACATTTAGACTTTAAAAAAAACTAACACCTCTCTGTAATTCCCCACAGATTAGAACTCAAGCTATGCCTTAGTAGCCAATGTTGCCATGAAATAAACATAAATGTCTCCATCTGGTGCTTCTCAACTGAGAACCTTTCATATTTGTAGGCTTGTGGTGTTTACAGTGATCGTGCACCATGCTCAAAGAACTGTGTGCTTCAGGATGTGCTCCAAAACAGAGAGACCTAACAGACTAGTGTGTTGCCCTTCACTGTGTATTAAAGCACATGTGGAAAAAGGAACAGATAAACATGTGAAGAACAGTATGAAACTCATCAGATTTATTTCATTCATTTTAAAGTTACTTGCAAAAAAACAAACCTTTAGCAAATTTGTTTTCCAATGAAGGCATTTTTGGTTTTTCTTTGAATCCAGGGAAGAAAGTTTATTCCTTAAAGGATGAGTATTAAGTTTTCAACATTACACTCAATAGATTTTAGACTTCATTGGAGGACTAGATTTCTTACCTAGGGTTTTGCCTTTGTATTGTGATCCAACTTTCACATAGGCCTGGAACACAGGTGATGTTTGAACAACAAGTTCCAGCCCGAAGGCTGTATACATTTGAATGTACATTGAGGACTGTCTGAAAATTGTGATGTCTCCTAAAATAACAAGGATATTTAGAAATAGATATTTTAATGCATAAGTTATTTCAAACTCTCTGCTATTGGAAATTATGAGAGAAAAGATGCTGGGTCATGTAAAGCAGACATTTAATGGAATTTGGATCTTATATATCTATTCCCTTTTTTTTTTTACCTGATCTGTAAGGCAGCCTCTTGAGTTCATCATCATCAGTAAGGAGTTCATTCTGGGAAATCACAATTTTGTCCTGTAAGAAATGGACATGGAACCAGAAAGAATTATCTGATGGTATTTACAAGTTCTTTAACTGAAGCAGCTGTATTGTCAATGACCTGTACAATAGGAGAAGATTGATTCAAGCCATTTCTCACATGTGATCCCATTAGGTTTTCAGTTTTCACTTTGAAAATGCTCTAACTTCCTGAGCTGATGTGGCAGCTGAGATCTTCACTGTGTATGTACAAACTTATTTCAGTATCTATCCCCCAGAGTTTCTCAGTTCAGGCTTCCAGCAATGACTTTTAACTCTTTATTTTGCTAATCTGGTTACTGACAAGCTGGATAGAGCCTGCAGAGGGAACACTTACCTTTGTGGACAGGTAAATTAAAGCACTAAGTGATGTCTCGGAATGAGAATAACCAGACTTTTCATATACAGCCATTAGGGTTCCATTGTGTGGCAGGATGGAACTCTGGAGGAGAACAGTGAAAAGAGAAGTCTGTGTCAGAATAACCATGATTTATAGAATAAATGTATATCATAGGAAGTTTGTGTTCCAACAGGAAGCCAAAGACAGGCTAAAATAGATCCATTTGATATTTTGTATTTCTAGACTGCAGGAAATTACCTTCATCAGAACATAAGTGCAAACCCCATGGAACCTGTATGATCTTGAATCAAACGTGGTCACAAAGGAGCCTCCTTCCAGTGAACACCTTCCAGGGCAGGGCAGGTCTTTGCAGTTCCATTGACCCATCATACATTTACTGGGGAGAACAAGAAAGAAACAAGGTTGTTCTCATACTAAGACACTATTTACTAGCAGAGGATTTGAGATTCCTGTCTGGAGGTTTTGCAGTAGCCGATCAACAGGCAAAATGGCTTAGTGCACACAGTGTAACATATGTAGACATTCTGATCTTGCATTTCACTGTCCTGACATTTCTTTATGCTCTAAAAACTCAGCTACTTCCCAGTAATGAAAGGTATCTTTTGTATCACTTTTCCCCTTATAATATCTATGCTTTGACTTGCCTTGTCTATGTATTTCAAAGTTGTTCACCTTAATTCAAAGTTGCTGAACTCTTCTATGGATTGTCAGTAAACCTTCCTGAATAGACTGATGATTAAAAATGCATTTACTGTTACAGTTCTGAGAGTCAAGTTCTGTCATTTAGCCTTTATTTTATTTATTAGAATTATGGTAGCAAGAGAAGTGACAAACAAAAGACTCCACTTTAAAAAAAAAAGTCCAAATTTAAAACATGCAGTCAATAATTATTTTCTGTGTGAAAAGAGAAATTTAATTTTCAGTGTTGACTTGGTGAAGGAAATCTTAGCAGAAATTCTGACATTGCCAGAAAGAAATTGTAAATACAATATATTTGTTTTGTACTAATTTTACCTCTATTTTCACAGAGGAACTAAAAATACACCTCTTCTAAAGGGGCTGAAGGAGCACTTATGTTTGTGCTAGCTAATCAGGAAATGAGATGTGTACATCTTCCATTGCAAATGTAGGATTTGTGGCACTCAAAGGTGGCCTCAGAGATGCTGCTGCCATCTGAAAAGCTGGGTTAAGTTTTCCAGTTGCTTTGTGGGGATCCTCTCCATCTTCTCTTGAAAGTACCTGTTGCTACTCACCAGGTCCTACAAGCTGCTTTCATGGTCTCACCAGGAGCATATGCTTTCCCATTCAGTGTACATGGGCACTGCTCAATGTGAACACACGTCCTATTCTTTGAGATGTCATCAAGAACAGTTCCTACCAAAGAAAATAAATAGATTTTTGTACCCATACTTGGAGATATGATGTGCAGGACACTTCTCTTAATTAAATAAAACTGACTCTTTACAAGTGAAAAGAGCATTTGGCTACTTTGTTATATGAAAGTGCAGAAAACTGTCTTCCTATGAAATTTGAACTTAATTTGAAATAACAGTAATATGAATGTTGTTTCAATTATTATTTTTTCTTTTTGCTAGGACACTCTAAACTGGGAATTTTGAAGAATGAACACATTCTATTTCCTAGAGTACCAAGTCTAGTTATAAATTTATAGCTCACAACACATTACTTCTGGCTACTATAAAATTCTGAAAATACTGTTGTAAATAGCCACATTTCATTAAGGGTGTTTCAGTTCTGAAATTACAAGAAATTATGCAATTTATAGTCATAATTTCCATTTATTCCATGAATTTCATCCTGAACTATTTCAAATGGATTTTACAAAATGTCTGTAATATTGCAGAACTTCTGAGGTATGAAACATCCTGATGATGCCCTGAAAGACTAGATATCAGTTTGAGATGGGAAATTAATTAAGCTTTATTGATGTGTATTATAGCATGGAACTTTAAGCAGACACCATATAGTTATCCCATCATATATCAGTGTCTTTTGAGGCTGGTCCTCCTTCTCTTCCTCCTCCTCCCCATCCCTGGAGGGGCTCATCCACCATCCTGCTCCTGAGGATGCTTTCCTCTTTATTGTGAGCACTCATTGAGGTGAATATAATTTTGTTTATATTGGTATTAGTTTGGCTGTTTCATTAAGTTGCTTTTAGTTTCAACCCATGGGTCTCCTCTCCTTTGCCTGATCCCCCTCCTTTTCTGAGGAGGGGTCACCAGGTGTTAGGCATCTGCTATAGTTTAGCCTCAGACACAGCTAAACATGGACCCAATTCTAGCAGCACAGTTCCCTGAAATTCAGTGTCAGTTCATTAACAAGGAGTCTATTCCACTTGACTGGATATATGGCCAAAGCACTTGCATGGGTCATTTAAGGTATGATGAATATAGAAATGATACCTTCTGGACAAAAGCAGCCATAGGTACAGTGACTGGAGCAGCTATACTCTGGGTTGGAACAGGTTTTAATACACGGAGAACCACATTCCTCATAGATTTGGTTAGAAGAACACTTTCCTACAGCTGCAACAAATGGTGAAAATGTTAATATTTTAAAAGTCTAAACATAGAAAAATCTCTCATATACCACCTGGGATGGAGAAGACCTTGTGATTTCTGGCACTAACATTTTTTTCTCTTGCCTCAACACTTGATTCATCACCTGACTATTCACTATTACCATCATATTTACTCTAGCTTCTATTCATTTTTCATGCTCTATTTATTAGAAACTCCTTTCAGAAGTCTGAAGAATGGCACAGGCCCTACTGCAGCCCAAGCAACTACCACAATTCAGATTTTCTGTAGTACTTGAAGGATTTCAAGGATACATCTCTTCATGTCCTGCTTCTCGGGCATTATCTGCTTGTCAGAATGCAGCTATTTAGCAATTCTAACATGTGGAACTCAGAACGTGTTTTATTATTTGATAAATTCCAGCAGAGATTTTTCCTTATCTTAAGGAGTGAAAAAAAGGTAGGGAAAATAATTAATTTGATTCAAGACAGTGGAGACTATTCTATCAGTTGATTTAACTTCCAGTTAATCACCATTCTCCCTGAGTAAAATGCAGCAAAGTATAGTATGTTTAATTATGATCTCCTATGAATGAAACATTTGAACCTACAGCAGAAGTTTTCAGTTCTCCAGTTGAACACCATTTGGTGGGACATGGTACACTGCCTCGAATACTCGGAGAGCGTAGAGCACGTGCAGTTGTTTTGTCCTGGCTCACTGCAGTCCTGCATATCAAGCTGGCAACGAAGGACAAACCCATCCTTTGGCACACTGCAGGTTGGTGACACCAGGTTAAGTAGCTGGGAGCAGATCATGGCCTAATTAAAAAGAGAAAGAAAATGGTTCCTAGTAGTCTTTTTCCCTATGTGAAGCATTATTATAACTACCATGGTGCAGAAAAGCCAAGAAAATCTTGCTTACGTATTTGTTGTGAGGGATGGTGGCAATTGAGATCTCCTCAGACAGGCAGATCTCTGATGGGTCATCCATTTTTTGTAATGCAGCGAATTTGTAAGTATCCAGCACTTTACCTGTAAATTGAAGTGTTACAATTTGTCAGGAAAAAGCCCACACGGATTGGTTTACTTGTTGCTGCCATGTAGCAAAACTCAGATTCTACGTTTTGACTCTGAAAGATCCTACTAATTGATCTTCCAGATGATAACAACTGCCTCCTTTGCACTTTACCTGGAGTCTGTTCAGTAAAGCAGACTTTTATCACCTTGCTAATTTCTCTGAGCAACTTCCTAATGTATCCCATCTGCTATCTTGCATGCTACTTTTTCTACCAGCTGCATTTTCTTTCGGCAGCTACTAATTCATTGTTCCTCCTCATCCCCCATTCTTATATTTTCCCCTACATGTGGAGTTAAACTCATCTCTACTCCAGCAATCTTGTAGACTTTTTAGAACTCTTTTCTGTAATGTTTATAGAAACTGCCTCTGGCTTTGTATCTGAGATTAGTTTACTGTGGAATTTAGTGTCCCCACCCTTGCACTGTAGTTCAGATTAGCAGTGTGCTTTTAAAGTAAAACTTCCAGACATCCCCACTCTGTACAGTTTGATTTCCACTGTGGAGTGGTCTCAGCATAGAGTTCCTTTCAGATGAAACCAAGCCAGAAGATGTGCTCCAAGAGCATATGTAACGAGCTCCAACTGCTAATGGGCCAACAGATCTTCTTCCATCTCACCCATCCTTAGATCTTACCTTCACTCACAAATTCATTCAATTCATAACCATCATAATTTCCACACATTCCACAGATCTTCCCCATATATTTTTTTTCTGTCAAAACCTAAAATAAAACAGAAACAAAACACTTAAAAGGGTCACTGTATGTAAAATTATCCATACCTTCCTCAAACAGAATATGTTCAAGGATCTAGTTGAAGGTGAATCTTCACATTAATTGCAGGACTTAGAGGAAAATTTTTGGAAGATTGTCTTATTTTTCCAATAGGCAAGTAGTGATTCCTGCAATCTTTTTTTTTTTTTTTAATGTAAAAAAAAGAATAATATTCTAAGACATTTGCAGAGAATTGAGAGGTGATAATATTCTAAGGAGACAGGAAAAAATAGGAAAGGAAATGATGCTGTTTCCTTGCTCATATCTTTGCTGACAGAGCACCAACTTCAGGTTTGTTCTTTTAAGAAATTGAAGGTTGCAGGAAGAAAATCTGTTTTCAGAAGAAGGTTATTCAATTATTTATTGCTCTGTCAAGTAAAGCGGTAATATTACTGCTGGCTACAATCAAGGATTTCTTATGAAAACCTCACATCAGAGGAAATAATCTGACTGTATGTAGGATATAGTGTGTGACCATCACAGTAGCATTTTCTGTTACATATGTGATAGTAATTCTGGCAAATCTTCCAAGCAATTTTTGTCATAATAAGTTCCCTGTTTTAGCAAACATATCCATTTAGAATTCAGTACCTTTTGTGGCGTTAACAGCACAGGTCATGCTGAGAAAATGTATCCCCTTCTATAAAATATATCCAGGATTTTGGAGGGAAACAGGAAAATATTCAGGAAAAGGAAACAAAGGAGCTGATAGGAACATTATGTGTTTGAAACCAAAAGATGTCCAGGGGAAGCACAGTAGAAATGACAAAACTGGCATATGCTATTCAGTTTAAACAACCATCCCTTCAGCAATTGATTGAGTTGCAGGAGCAGCCTGAGGGAAGTCTAAAATATGGGGAAAACATCCACAAATCTCAAAGTTGGTGGCTTTAGTTAACTACCAATGCTGGAACTGAAGGGAACATGCAGATACAAAAAGCAAAGTAGTTTATTTCAAGAGGAATAGATGAAGCAGGAAAAGAATAAATATCCAAATAGCAAGCACATACAAAATCTCTCATTAAGTCTAAAGAGATCTTGTTGTTCCAGTAAGTCAGTGAAATTTTTCTCTTCTGTTTTATGGGAATATTTTCACTAACCATGAGATAGTCATCATTGTTCCACATGACAACCAGTTCCATCTCCATCAGCTTGGCCACCAGACGGATGTTGCGTCCATAAGGGGCTATTTGGATCCCATTGCTGGTGTAAGGCAACTTAACAGCACTGCAAGGAGACAAGAAGAGACACTGACCTCCTCAGACCAGTTTTATGCAGGTATTTTTTTTTTTTTGCTATAATTCACATACAATCTCAGTATTTGCAGCAACATGAAACAGATTTATTTCTTTTTACTGTAACATTTATTTATTTTTCACTGTAACATTTCAAGATACATTACTATTTCTGTTGACTGAAAAGCACTGTCAGAAGCTTCATAAAAGATAAGTTAACTCTGAATCACCTATGCTCAAGATATCTAAGTCCTAAATCAAATGAACTCTTAAGTAAAACACAGGAATTTCAACTGATATCAGCTAATGGGCATAAGCTGTTTCATCTGTGCTAGTAGTAGATCAGAATAAGCAGATGGGTAGTATCTGGGAGACTGCAGTTTCAGTGTTTTGGGCTGAGGTCAGTTTAACTTTTTGCCTGCACAAATGTACTCAGGGTTTGACTCAACTACAAATGAAATAGTTGTCTAGAGGCTGTGAATGCTTGGTAGGAAGAAAGGGGAGTAAAGGCCAGTTAGGTGTGCTAATCTCCCTAATTTAATTCATTTTTGATACCAAATACTCTTCTGTAGTGAAAATGCTATATAACTCCTTGCTTTCTTTAAATACTTTTCCCCTTTATTAATGGCAGAATCTTACCCAACATTCCTGACATAAATGGTGCCTTTCTCCACAATGACAACAGAAGGTCCCAGCTCAATAATAATCCTTGCAATTTTTTTGTCCACTCCACGGCGGAACTGAATGTTGAAGTCTGGGCTGGTTTCATCACATACAGTTGCAAAGATATAGTTGCAGGTTCCAGTGAAGTCATACTGATATTTGTCAAAGGTTGAAAAATGCCCTCCACCCCAGGTAGAACAGGAATCCTTGCTCAAAACTGTAAAAGTGAGAGACAAAAAGGGATTTAGGTCTCCTAACAGCATATTTGCTCATTCTGTTTGACATTTCAAATATAAACAGTAGGCATAGTAAGTTTCTACTCAGATCAATTGTGTAAACAACATCCTAGCCATGTTTATCCATAACCTCAAAATTTCTTCTCAACTCGGGAAGTGAAACAATTGTTGGGAGTCGGAGCAATATTTTTATTTATTGTAAGCAGAGGAGAGCTTCCCAGCCTTCCATCTTCCTAGTGGGGGATAGAAAGGTTTCCCTTCTTACTTAAGTCTGGTCGACCTGTTTGCAAAGGCAACAGCTTGCTTCTGGAGAGCCCTCAGACACAACTGTTAAGGAGTCATCTGTGGCATTACTGAGTCATCATTTGTTGCAGGGTCAGATAATTTAACTGCTTTTAAACCAAAACAGTAATTTTTAATATTTTTTTTTTTTACTCTTAAAAAGTGATCAAATGACTACACAGAAAAATAAAAAATGGCTATGTTGATAACTCCAGAAAGCTTAAAATTAGATTATACATTTGCCTTTTGAGTGCAGTTTTTATTAAGTGCTATCTAGGGATTTTCTTTTGTTTATATCCATGCCCTACATTGTAAGAATAGACAGAAGACAGATTTGTTGCTGAATATTAGGGTTTTTTTGGCTGATTGCAAGTATGCAACAATTTTTAACTTTAGGGTGAACTTCATGTAGCTTTTCTACGCTTACGCTAAATGAGAATTCACCTTATTCAAACCACTTGCTGCTACTTCTGCTTGCAAAAATCCTTCTCATTATATTTACATTTTATGTCATTCTTTCTGTTCTACACCTCTGCATTTTCCCCAAACTAGATTAAGAATTTGTCAGTCACTGAAATGCAGCAACTTTTGGAGTACAAAGAGTTGCCTTCACTGTATGTGACAGTAAAGTACAGTCTTTTAATGTAAAAAATTAAGAGAGATTACTAGGAAGAATGGATGGGACAGTCTGTAATGAAAGCAGGGCAGTCTGCAAATAGAATATGATAGAAAAATTGTTCAGAATGCTGGGACTAATAACCACATTTATTTTAGAAAGGTTCTCATGAAAATGGTGTGGTTTTAGAAGCATTATAGAATTCTGTGTCCTGGAAAATGCCCTGTTATCCTATTAGCATGATCATCCATTCATTCTTCTCATGGATGTGGAGAGCCAAATGTTTAATGAATGAAATTTGAACTGAGCAGTCAATGCCTCACATTTCTTCAGAAAAAGACATGTGAGAAATCATATTTTTCTGACCAAGGCTTGGTATACCTTGGTATTTTAATTCCAGCAGTAATCACTAAGAGACTGCCCAAGGGCAGGGTACCATTAGGTCAAGCACGTGTTCTTCCCTGGGTACCCTCTCAGTCTCCAATTATTTTCAATTTTAGGGATTTTGTGAGGCTATTAAGATTTATCTACTTACCCTCTTTTGGATTCCAAGTGCTTGAACCAGAGTGATATTTCTTTGTTAGAGACAATGCTACAATCTCTGCTGTCTAAAGTTACCATTTTAATTATAGGTTAACATTTTAATGACATCCATCTTTCTAACAGTACTGATAGCTAATATTTTTAGTACTTTAAAGCCATAAAATGCTAATTATTTTTTGTTTGGGGGTAGCATGCATTTTTATGCAACTAAGATAGTACCTTACCATCTTCTATTTCTTAGAAGGACTAGCACAAATTTGAGTGAGTGACTGGTGTTCATTTTCTTACAGATTCCAGTGCACACAAGCCATCCTTAGGAGTTAAACTACCAGAAGCAACAATCACTTCAGCTGGCAGAGCTTGGAGTTGAAGCAGAGATCTGTCCATATTCTGACTCCCTGTGAGCTGCTGGCTATAAAGGTGAGGAAGAAATATACCATAACCAGATCTTTCACTTGAAGATGCATTTGTGTTTAGGTTTGGAGACCTGGGCTTTACTGGGAATCAGCTTTATTCCATTTCCTGGATTTTACAGCACCAATGTAACCCATTTCCTAAATTTCTAGATAATATTAGGCACTAATCTGCAGGAATGAAAATCAAAGAGATGACACAAATTACCTCAATAGAAAATGTCTAAATGTGGAAGGCTACCAAACTGCTCACAGTTTCTATCCTTAGGCATCAAAACCTCAGTGTGGCACATTAAAGCACATCCCACTTTAGTGTAAGATTTACCAGAATGAGACAACATACTTTACTGTCATTTTAGAACCAAACTCTTCATTTGGAATTACTAAGCCTAATGCTTTAAAATGTATATTCCTTGAGGCAAGGACTTGTTTTTGTTATGTGTTTTGTACAGTGTCTTCTGCAGTATAGAACTGATGTTAAATGGAGTTGTTACTCATAGTTCTGACATGAACATTAAATACAAGGTCAGGCACTTACTTCTTTGCAGAGATTCTTTCTGTTTCTGGAGAAAAAAGTGAGACCAGTAATTTCCTTCAAAAGCTGTGAAAGGAAAAAGATGACAGGAAGAAGTCATCCTTTGAGCACAAAGAAGTCAAACATTTGTATATTTATTTACTGATTTTTTTAAACATGGTACAAGTCAAAGCAGGGTCAACACGTATGATTTGTGTCCTGCTACACAAAACTGGATGGAAGTTATAGTGGGAAAACACATAGTTCAGCTTGTAATACAAAAATACAAAGTGGGAAAATGTTATCAAAGCTGCCAGAAATCCTATGCAATAGGGGATTTCTTTAATTCAAACCCATTTCTTCTCTAAAACAAACAAACAAAAAAACCCCCATATTTCCTAAATTTTTGAATTCTTATTCTACTGCCCGTGTAGAAATATTGGAAAAAACCAGCACAAATTGGGAAAATACAGGGAAAAGTAATGTCCCGTGTTCTTCACAAGAATCATGGGATCTGTAGCCAAGGAGGAGGAAACCCCCGGGCCTAGTTGTTGCTTCTGCTGCTTGTGCTAAGGCAGAATGATGAAAGGTGTTCCCTCCTCCCTTCTACCCATTTCTTCACCAAGCCTGATTAGGAGAAGCCAAATAATGTTTAGTAGATGTGGGATAAGGTGTTGTCCTCTTCCATCACAAACCTGTCACAGTTTAGGGCCAGGGCAGCCCACCAGGCCTATCACAAACACTCTCTGTTAACTGCCCTCCCTCCCCAAGGGGGAAGAGAAAGAGAATAAGGGAGATAGACAGCAATGAGAAAAGGAAACTAGAACAGCTTTAATGAAAATAATTTATAAAATGGAATATATACATATATATCCAAAACCAGTACTGAACCCAACCCCCTGTGATGGCAGTTATGCCACTGTCACCCCTGATGCTGTGGAGCAGGAACCAGGAGAGTCCCAGACTGGACCCTGCAGAAGTGGGGAACTGTGTTCAGCTGCTGGATTCTGGAACTGGATTCAGGAACACAGAGATCAGGATTTAAGGCAGAACAGAGTCCTCCTCAAATGCTAGCTGATGAAGAGGCCTGAAGAGCTGAGCAGAGCCAAGCAGGGCCTTGACCTTTTTGATCTCTCTCTCAGCTTTATACTGAATATGAAGTACACACTTGTCAGTTTGGGATCAACTGTCCCGGCCTCTCCTCCCTGCAGGTGTGGCCTTTTACTTTCTGAACTCTCAACATAGTGCACAAGATCCATTAAGTGGCCTTGGTCTGCACACCAATCCTTGGTACTAACTCTAAACACAAGGTGTTATCCCTGCTGGAAGCAGAGACTGCCTGTGAAAACACACTGCTGACTTCAGGAAGGGCAGTTAGAAAAACCAAGCTGAAAAGGAAAATCACTGAACAGAATTAGTTCTTTTATCATTCAAGCCAGAATAAAACCCTTCTGCATGTCCACAACTGCATTGTGTCTTTATACACACCCAAAAGTTCTCCCACCTGGCAGCTTGCTTCTCACCCAACATAGGAAGAGAGAGATGTTGAAAAGGGCCACCATAGCCAAACTCAAGCAGTGAGCCCTGTGTGGGGACAGAGGTGTTGTATGTGTGGAGTTTCACTGAGTCAAGAGCTCAGTGATAACAGCCAAAGCAAGCTGTAAGAAAAAGGACCTGGGGTTCTTC
The DNA here is from genome assembly GCA_024611195.1 of Ceyx melanurus. Taxonomy (NCBI): domain Eukaryota; kingdom Metazoa; phylum Chordata; class Aves; order Coraciiformes; family Alcedinidae; genus Ceyx; species Ceyx melanurus. The sequence continues at coordinate 23,089 of JANHGL010017493.1, forward strand.
AGAAATGTGCTGCTCAGTTTTAAAGTTTGTCAGGTCTGGTATTTCTTAGATGCAGGAGCAAATATCCTGTAAAAAACATATAATTCCCTAATGTATGTTTAGGATCTTTTGCAACAGACAAAATGTTATGGCAGAATGTTTCTTTAATCACATAAACCAGGCCAAGTCTATGTATGTATCTATATATGCATTACAGCTCTGCAGTCTTCTCTTGCTTCCTTCCTCTCCTGAAGACAGTAACAGCCCCCAGGGAGCTCAGCAGCTGTCACAGGCTCTCCAGCCAAGTCCATGCTGTGCTGCTGAATGTGAGGTAATGTTTGTCCTGCAGTAACTCAAGGGCTGTAGGAAAACAGGTGAGGTTCTGGCTGGTATGTGAGGCTAGGTTAAGGTGCAGGAGTGCAATTTGGAGAGGAAGAGTTTTAGCAGATGCCTTTGCTTTGGATCTGAGAGCCAGAGATCTCCAACTTCCCTCTCAGTCTGTGCCTCAGTTCTTTTCCAAAATAATACTTATTGAGAAAGATGTTATCTAGATAAACTAATCTAAGCCTTTGAGAGCAAAAATACAACATTGGTCTAATTATATACAATGAATATCTAGACAGAAGGAAAAAAATTAAGGAGATAAGTTCAGTGACAAGCGTCCCACCCTGAATGTTGTTCTAATAGCTTTAAATGACATTCATCTCAGTCAGTTGTCTAAACTCTTTTAATGGGCTGTGAAAGTAAATACAAATTTTCTGAGTACAATCTGACTTGCAAAATAGGTGTCTAACATGGAACAAATGTGTTTGTTTTACACGGGAATTTTATTTCCCTCCACTGGTATAAAGGAAACCTGAGGTGACTCTGTTGTGTAAAATCCCAAAGCAGACATTCAGTGAGATGTATTCCCTCTAGCCTTCTTCCTACATATTGCCCATTTCAATGGAACAGTGAAACTAGAAACCAAAACTGAAACTCAAGAGTAAAACTTACTGTAATTTGTCTAGTTGGAGTAAGTTACCAGCACTCATCAGAAAACCATTGCAGCTCCTACCCACACTGCCTTGTCCTCTATAATTAGTCAGCACTGGCCAATTATTGTTTGAAACCTTGCCAGTGTTTCAGTACAACCTCCATGGTCAGGCTGCAACTCAGCAGGCATATCCACAATACAGCAGGCTTCTTCCTCTGTCCATCCTCATCACAGTAAGCATGACATAAACAGGAGTAGAGTTGGTTTTTGTGGCTATTGACCTAATGCTCTTCACACCTAGAGCTTCTGCTGCCTTGTTTTGAACCCTTTGAATTAGGTATCTCCACTTGTTCAATCAACTATTGTTGTTGGTTTAATAGTTTTGTAGTTGCTGCAGTTTAATGACAAACTACAAACACAATGTTAACGGGATGTAAGTGTGTGTAATATCTGCCTTCGGAGGATATTTGCTTTGCAGGAAATGCAGCTATGCCTAACATGTTATTTCAGGTGATATCTGTCTTGGAAAGCTTGATGTAAATATTTATATGGACAAATATTTTAGATCAGAACAAATGGTTTTGTTTATAAAGCCCATTTGTAAGGTTTTCAACTTCCAAATTCACAAGTCTAAACATGCCAAATAAATACAAAATGGTACAAATACTCCTGGTTTGGTGTTTAGATTAAAAAATTGAATGTACTAACACTGGATTATGTGGAGGTATGCAAGAGTTATACAGAGAATAACTATGGATTTGAAATCCACTTAATAATTTGCTTTAAGAATAGCTAGTAAAACAAATACAGAGCTGCTTGCAGACTACCTGCCCATCTGTATCCTGTCAGATCAAACTATTCAACTAATCCCAGTATGGTAATTATTCTCATGCTTAACTCTGAAGAGATTAGGAAAATCATCCTGGCAATGTTATTAACCATTTGCAAACACCTGAAATGGCAGATTGAGTGGATGCAGCAGGTGCTGTAGGCCCCTGTGGAAGTTGTATCTAGCAACCTTTCAGGAGTTTTCAACTGGAAAGTCTGTGCTAGTGGTAAAGATTTCTAAATTACTGACATCTTCCTTCTGACACTTTACAATTACTGCAAGCATTCTGTTTTGCTTGGAGAAATTGGATGACTCTGAGCTGATGTGAAATACTTAATTTTGAATTAGCTCAATACCACTTTAAATAGGTTTTCACTTTTCTTAGATAAAGGCTATTTTGATATGTACATCAATTCCTACTCTAGCTCACCTGTCTTTCTTGAGAAATAGCTGTCAAAGTGCATTTTCTGAGTGGTCAATCTGTCTAGTTCATGACAGCAACACAATCCAGACAGGGAACCTGATTTACTGTGAAGGAATAAGTCATTATGTTCCTATAATACAGTTCCTATGTGACATCCCTGTGGGAAAATACAATTTTATGACTTCAAAGTATTTCATGTCAGCTGAATGAGTGGAAACAAAACATTTCCGTTTCATGTAAAGCATTAAAATGAAATATTTTGTGTACTTCAAAACAGAAATAATTTAGGATATTTTATAATAATACATTATGCAATAATATTGTTTTATACTAATTGTATATATGTAAACAGAATATTGTATATATATTATCATATATATATATATATAGTATATATGTGAACTGTATTTTATACTAATACATCCACTCATCTAACATATGAAGTTATGTAGAGTAAGAAGTTGCAGGCATCTGTATTTGGGATTAGGGCCCAAGTTCAGGTATTTCACTTGATCTTGGTTACAACAGTGTTAATTCAGAGTGGACTTACTTCTGATTTATAGCTATATAGCTGAGATTACAAATTGGCTCTGAGTCTACAAAAGGGTTGAGTTGCTTATGTTTTGATTATTTATTTATTTTTAGTGCTACACTTCAAGTCAGTGATTTAAGAGTAATACAAGTCCTCATGAAATTTGAACTATATGGTTCATTAAATGTAGTAAACACAATACAGAGGAAATAAATTGAACATTGTTTAAACTAAAGCAAGTGAAGTAAGCTTTTTAGCAGCCTGCAACCTGTTATTGAAATCAATGCTGTAACAACTGATAATTACAGGGAATGAAGAGATAAAAATAAACTAATATCTAAAGCAAAGCCAAACCATGTCAAAAAAGGCTCCCTCTTAAAGATTCCATTGAAAGAATGCATTGAGGGATTCTTTGGTACTGTAGGAAGAGGAATAAGCAAGAAGTCAGAGTAACTGAAGAGTCAATTAACTTTCTTGTCTAGTCTTTTAAAAAAATTACAGTGAATTAATATTCAATACAGTCAATTAATATTTAATATAGTCAATATTATTTTTAGAATTAATATTTAAAATTAAGTCAGTTAAGATTCAGATTATGAATACTAACTGTAGTAATAGCTTAAGTCATGTAAAATTTGTAGACTGGTATCCTTTGTCTGTTTCCCAGCACAGGATTCTTTCTATCACATCATTCAACAAAAAAACAACGTCATCACATAGCTCATAAATAATATTTTTTATCAGGAAAAAGGGTTTGATCATCACTCTACCCAGAAGATTTACAGCTTCCACAATATCACTAGAGCACTGCATTATGAATGTCTGAAAGATGAAGGCATTTGGTAGCTTGAAAATGCAAGAACATAAGTTCATTTACGAAGTATTCTGTGTATCTAGTGAGACAGTTTTAGGGAATGATCCCACAAATAAGTACCCAGGTTTCTACAAACAAAAAAAAGTTAAGAACAAATAGTTCTCTTTCAGTCATGTCTTTATTAAATATGCTGTTGTGTTTTAAGCTGCAGTGAGGGAAAATAAAATGTGTAAACTTAATTGTGATGGTAGTAATACTACAAAACATGAAGTGCAGGCCTTGCTCATCTTGCTCACAACCAAGTCACCAACTTGGATTCAAGACATGCTCATTTTCCTTGGAATCATACCCCAAGAGGAAGGCAGGCAGCTTAGACTTACCAGCAGATTGAAGAAAACTGCAGAAGATGAACAGTATTACTGTTGGAAACATGATGCATGTCCTCCTGGAGAGGGTTTATTTCCCAGTTCTCTCCTCAGTTCCAAAAGGGCAGAGCTGCTGCCGCCACTTTCTAGGCTTAGCTCTTCAAGCTTGGATGCTTTATATATATAGAATTGCACTGCCCTCCCTCATTCCCATGGCTTTCAGAAATTGCACCAGCAGGGTACCCGCCAAACAGGATCTCCTCTTTATCAAGTTCAACACACCTAAAAGCCATTTAGAAAGAAAAGAAAAAAAAAAAAAGAAAATGCAAACCTCCTCCAGTTCATTATCATTCTTACAAAGTTTTTTTAATGGGCTCTATTTGTAGCAGCTCAAACACATTTAACTTGATTTGCTGAACAAATTTGGGATTATACCCAAAAGACAAATAATACACTAATAATGCTCACTAGCTGATAAGGGGAGGAATATTGGAGCAGAGCACGAAGTGGAAAAGTCAAGTGCAGGAGTTTTGGAACTGCTGGAAAGAATGGATGGATGAAGGATGTGAAGGCACCAATGAAGAGAGATGCAGATCTCATTTTTAATTAATTCTTCTTCCATTCACTTTTAGTTGCTCTCCTGAGTGATTGTGTTCCCCCCTCCTTCAGATGACTTCTTCAGAAAAGTGATAAACTTTACCTCGCTAAAAAGACTTCTGCCCTGAATTTGCAAGGGAGCTGAGTGAGCTCTTGCCCACACCTCAGCACAGCCCAGGGCAACGTGTGTGACAAAATGGGAAAGGCTGTTGGGATGTGGTGCTTTCTCGACTCTGATGAGTGAATCTCCACCTTCCCACCAACATCCCCAAAAGATCAGTTCCCATTCTGTTACATCCCTTGGATCTCTCCACTTGTGAGGCAAGAAACATTGAATGCACTGGCTGTGTTGAGGGCATCTCTGTCTCCACTGAACTGAAGGGATACAGGAAGCACTTTACTTGCTTGATCCTGTCATTCTTCACTAGCACAGTAATTACTTATGGAGAAAATAGTCTAATTAGAAGACAAATTTCCCCCATCAAATTATGGATTGCTTCTCCATATGATTCTCTTCAGCCTTTCCTGTTTCACCTATGCAATACTTAGGTAATTCATTACAAGTGTATTGGGAACATTATTATTAAAATCCTCCACAAGAGAAGAACAAAGTCATCAGCTTTGCCTCTGTCACACTTGAAGCTCTTTTTTTGTTTGTTTACAGATCCTTAATTTCACCTTAATGTAGTTAACATAACATTTTAAAATTAAATGTAATAATGTGTGAATTACCATTTGACTCCAACATTTAAATCTTGTTTGTGATTTTTAGGTAGCTTCTTTCTGGAATGCAGGAGTTTGTATATTTTAAAACTGTATAATAACTGCTCAGCACTTTCTGAATAAACAGGACTTCAAAAAAAACTCCAACCCAACATATAGACCCTGTATCACCTGGCACTACTCAAAATGTTGCTCAAAGTGCAAAAATACTAAGTTCTTAAGTCAGCCTGAATAATTAGAGCAATACTACAATCAATCTATAATTATTAAGATTTCAAAACTGTGTGTATCACACTAATTTCTGGCAAATCAGCTCTAAGTTCATATTAATTAAATCCTAACCAGAATTTCCTTTTTCACACATGTAGGAAATAACTGCTCTGTGAAGGTGAGGATCTGTAGTGCTACCTAGCAATTAGCCTTGATCACCAATAGTGTTAAAGAGAAATTTACCTTTCTCTGAAGGAAAAGATGAAAAAAAAAAATCCTTAATGTTGTCAAACAGGTATTTCTTTTTGTTTGTTGCAGATTTACTCAGACTTTCTGTCAAGCAGTAATAAAGGAAGGCAGCTGATATCAATGACCATTCCACCACTTGCTCACTTCTAGAGCTGGCCACTTGAGAACAACGTTTTTGTTATCGAAGATACCATAATGACACCTGATGGAACTAAGATCACCAGTAGAATTGAGAAGGTACCAAAGCCTTTATCACCTAAGATAATTAATTCCATTATTATGCCTTAAAGTTTTTCTCCATTGCCTATATGTTTACCACAGCCTTTTATGCCTTTTTTACATGAACCTTAAGAAAAAGCTATTAAATGCAAATACTGGTGAAAGTTACTACAAATACTTATCCAAAATATTGTTGCTTATAGTGCCCCATATTTGTAGTAATGTTTTTAGCTGACATTCATTCTGAGAAATCAGGATAAAGATTTTACCTTCAGCTGACCTGCTAGGAATTTCACTGAATCAGCCTAAATACTAAATACAATAAATTAAAATTATCCATCAATAACTCCATTTAAGTCAGGACTCTAGACCAAGAAAAACACATTTGCTGCAGGACTATGAGAAGTGTGCAGAACAGATAATTATGTGGAAGAGCTTTGTGAGAAGTGGTAAGGGCAATCTTGGTTTCCATCTGCAATCAAATGGACTATAAAACTTGGTTTAGAAATTTTGGATTCCAGGGAAAATTGTGTTGCTTTGTTGTTTTTTGTTTGTTTGTTTGTTTGTTTTTTCAGAGGCTGTTTCTGGGTAACACTAATTATTTTCTATTATTGTACCCTAACTATATGCATATTTCACCATGTATGACATGAATACAGACTCCAAAAAAAGTTTGAAATCCTTCAAACATGACACTGGAAAATTGGATTGTCACATGGAGGAGATTTCAGGCCAGTTTTTATCCAGTACCCAGTTCAAAAGAGCAACACAACAATTTCACAACAGGTATGACAGAATGTTTCTTTCAGTATCTAATCCTTGGGTGCAGATATTTAAATATAAAACTTATTTTAGCTATGTAAATCATATTTTATTGTAAGAAAACACGGGTGTTGTTACGAAGGTTTTAACTTCTTGTTTCACAGACAAGAAGTGAATGCAAACTAAGAAATAACTAGAAGCACACTTTCACTGTTCCAAAACTACTTTTGTACTTAAATGACTGGAAAGTCAAGTCTTTCCCATATACTTGTTAAAGGAGGAAAAAAAGAGTAGAAAGTAATTTGAAGCACATGCCTCTAAATGCGGTAAAGACTTCATCAATTGGTACTTAACTTTTAATTCTAATTTGCTGGGGACAATGGCCTGAGACCTCCCCGTGTTGGCTTGATGCCTCTGGCATTCAGTTTGATGAATATCTCTGATACTGTAGCTGTGGGGACCTCAGCTGGTGTCACTCACTCTTTGTGTCCTGCCACCACTTGTGGCTGAGAAAGCCTGCCACTCCCCCAGCTCCATGGAGCATATCTGCTGCCCTGAAGACAAACTTGTACATGAGATTTCAACTGTTTCTGGAGTAAAATGTGTTGGGCAGGGCGGTATCCAGCACAAAGCAAAGTGCTCTCGCATGATCCTATGTTGGCCTTCCTGATGGCAAACTCTGCTCTGATCTCCCACACTTGCTTCTCCTGCTCCTGAATTCTGTTGTCCACGCTGGACTCAAATTGGTTTGTATTCTGGTCTCTGGAGCAGTCTGGGCTGCAGAGCTTGTTCTATAACAATCCTAAATTCTGGTCACTTTAGCTACAGTGCTGACAGAAGAGAATGATACAATTGTGGAAAGAGAAGCCATAGAGGGAATGTCTCCTTTACTCACGTCTGTCTTCTGTTAATGGAACAGGCTGCCCAGAGAGGTGATTGAGTCACCATCCCTGGATGCATTTAAGAGTTGTTTGGATGTTGTTTTGAAGGACATGGTTTAGGGCTGGACTTTGTAGAGTAGGGCTAATGGTTGAACTTGATGATCCCAAGGGGCGTTCCCAACCTGAATGATTCTATGATTCTGTTTCTTGATACTTGCTGTCCTGGTTTTGCTGGGACAGAATCCCAGCCCAGCTGTGGTCTGCAGCTGTTAGCACTTTGGAATAATTCAGGACAGATGAGCTGAGATGGCTCCAGGTATATCCCAGACCAGAAACATCATGCTCAGTATAAGGGGAGATGTTTGCTGAGGATGAGGCCTTGTCCTTGGGCTTCTTTTGGTTCTCCTCCTCATCTTCCTTCCCCTGAAGATCTTTCCTGTTTATTGTGACCACCATACATTCACTGGGCTAGTATAACCTTGTATACTTTATACTGGTATTGGTTTGGCTGTTTCATCAAATCCCTTTTCATTTAAACTTGTGGTTCTCTTCCCAATCCATCTTCTCAGCTTGGGAGAAGTCATGGGGTGATAGAGCAACTGCTGTAGTTTAGCTCTGGATAAACATAGACACTTGTGTATTACTTTTTAATTTAAAAAAGTTTTCCTCAAACACTATAATTGTGAAAAAAAATCTGTATAGTATTTCTTAAAGATAAATGTATCTTCTAGGGATTAAGTAGTGTGTAGAGGAAGACTTGATTCTCTCAATTTGCTTCTAGTAGAGAGAATAAAGGTTTTCCTTCTTGATGTTTCTTAGCTGTTCATGATGACTTCATATCAAAGTCTAGAGACAGATTAGACTCTATGCTGAACTAAATCCAAACTTAATGTGCTCCTTTTATACCCAAATAGAAAATACTGTTATCAATTTAATTATTTTTGTTTTAATTTCTAACTTTCTTTCTTCCTCTGGGTTGTATTAGCATGGAGAACCTTTATAAGCAAAAATTTGGGTAAGAGTAGGTCAATCTTTCTTTAGCTTTTGGACTTAAACAATAAATTGGTATTCCTTTTCTAAGGAAATGTTAGGAATAACCCTGAATTATACACCAGCAGTTTTCCTGGTCAATGTGTAATTTGACTGAATGAAATACAGCAAAGGACTGGAAAGATTTGCACATGAAAACAGCTGTTATTCAAATGTTTCTAGCTCAGAATTCAGTTTGTTAATTCTCATGAACAGGAAACAGGCTAAATTCTCTTAATTGCCATCCTTGTAATTGCCATGCAGCTGAGCTAAAGCTGTAGCTTGCAATTAATGTTCAAACCGGACTTAGAAAAAATAATTTGCTACTTGTTACATCACAGCTCTATTAATTTAATAATCAGGCAGATTTTTGTTATCAGGTATAGAATGAAAAGCAAACATATTGTGTGAACCAGGAATCCATTAAGTGCAAGCTTTGACCTCTGCTGGCAAGGAAGTAAAATAAAACCAGTATTTACACAAATATTAAGATCTGGGAACAGGAAGTCAGTGGTGATTACATGTTTAACTTGTCTTTTAATGTGTGTGCATTTTAGAACAGGTAGTCTCCAACTGATGTTAATATATCTGCTAAGATAATAGGGTCAAGTGTATAGTCTTGTTTACCTTTTACTTGATATATTCTGGTCCTTCTTTATGCATTTGGTTAAATGGGATTCAAAATAAAACCAAAAGAGATATTGACTTTGCCAAATAGATTTCTGAATCATGGTAGAACAGCTGTGAAAAACATGCCTTTTGTCTGGTTCTGAAATATGGAAACCTATATCCAAGCACATGCACTTTGAGGTTCCTAAAGAATATAAAACATAATGAAGAATGAAGAATCAGTAGGAAAATGAGAACTAAATATTAAATTGCCTTTATTTGGCTATTTCACTGACTATAGTAAAGCACTGAATTGCTTCATTGTGCCATGTAGATGTATCTTTACTATCTTAGGTTTGGATTTTCTCCTCTTGGGTCAAGTGGTGGGTATTGTACAGTCAAATGTACAGGACAAATATAAGGAACTATTTAATGAAGCTTAGGTAGGATCCAGGCTTCATTTTAGTCCTTGCATACTTGTCAGTGTGACTACTATGCTCTTTGTTATAGTACTTGCTAAATCATTAGTAGGTACTCTCAGTGAGTTGTCCTCCACCTATTTTTACTCTAGATTTTCTTTCCTTTTGGGTACATGTTCTGCTGCTTTAATTATTGGCTTGAAATCTCTAGTTTCTCATTATTCAGGTTTTGTTATTCCTCCAACCTGGTGGAGGAATAACAAAAACAGGCATGTATGTTATGTGTCTAGGATAAAACATAAACAAGATATTTGCCAAATGTTTTTTCTAAGGTGCAATATGCTGATATTTTCCTAAGAAGTCAGACTATGCATTGCTAAATGCATCTAAGATCTTACCCAAATAAGGTAGAGGACTTAACTATTGTAACCAGACTCAAAGTATTTTCCACCTACTGTGTCTATACATATACATACTGTATGGATATACATATACAAACTGGTCTTCTGACCTTTTCTGGCAGGTCTGGAGAACTCTGTCAGGTTTGCCAACAATTCTATACAGAACTTAAAATATTGGCCTAATCAAAGCACTTAAGGTGGCCCAAAGCATGTGAAGAAAAGTTCAGGGCCAGATTTTATTTCATTGATGTAATTCTGGTATGAAATTGGGAATTCCATTTGAATTAAGATCATAGTTTTTCCAAGGCTTGTGAGTGTTGAGCTGAATGTATATTATACTTAGTTTCTCAACAGTATCAGCAGAGTAGTTGCATGCTGATTATATTGAGGTATATGAGAACTTGAAATTGCCTGTGGGAAGCCTGGCAAGTTGAACTGCTCCTGTGTTTACATATTTTTTAATTAAACAAAACTAATACACCTATGAATGTTGGCAGTTGCTGTAGACTGTGGTAAAACTCTCATGTATTTTAGAGGTAATCTTCCCCAAGTCTCAAAAGCAGTGGGAAATTACTATCTGAGAAGTACCAGAATTTAATGACAAATAAGCAAACAAACAAACAAAAAAAGGTCAGGGAAGGGAAGCATTAGTTTTCCTTTTATTATTTTTATCTTTCTTCCACACATTTCCAGGCAGAACTCAATTTGTTTGGGCTTCATTGATCTTACCTGAAAAGCCAGAGCTTATGATGTTTACTCTCATCATTTATTAAAACCCTTCACTGTTTGCTGAAGTGGTGACTATGTAAATGTGCAGATTCAAGGAGTGTCATCTATTCTTTGCCCTTGCTGAGGAAGCATGTGGTTTGGGATGTGTGGGTATGATGACAATCACAGAATGGTTTGAGTTGGAAGGAGCCTTAAAGATCATCTACATCCAACCCTCCCTCCCATGGGGAGGGACTCCTCCCACTAGATCAGGGTGCTCAAAGCTCCATCCAGCCTGGGCTTGAACACGTCCAGTGATGGAACATCCAAAACTTCCCTGGGTAACCTATGCAAGTGTTTCACCACCCTTGTAGGGAAGAGCTTCTTCCTAATTTCTAATCTGAATCTACTCTCTCCCTGTTTGAAGCTATTACCCCTTGTCCTATCACTACAAGTCCTTTAGTTGATGCTAATTGCTATTAATTTTAGATGTTTGAGGATGGGGGCTGCCCCTGATCCTTTTCTTCCTTATCCTTCATCATGTTCTTGAGGATGCTTTCCTGTTCATTGTGACCATCATTCCCTTGGCTATGATTTTGTTTACTTTATACTGGCATTGGTATTAGTTTGGCTGTTTCATTAAATCCCTTTTCATTTCAACTTGTGGGTCTCCTTTTCCTGATTCCTGTCCTCTGCTGGGGAGGGGTCATTGGGTGATCTAACAGCTTCTGTAGTTTAGCCCTGGGTATGGGCTAAATGTAGACACCTTCTATCCAATGAGAGAGAAGAGAAAGAATTCTGTCATTCTAATTCAATAGTTGCTATGTGAGAATATTGATGTTTTGCAGCCCGTACTGACAAATGGAGGTACTTTATCTGCAGAAAGGAGAACTTCACAAAGGGCTGCAGCTAGAAACTGCTGCATTAAAATGTTGCTGAGCTAAAACACATTAGTAACTGTCAGAACACTTCCCATGGTTTTGCCAGCACTAATGGGATCTTCTGCTATTTTGTTATGCTTGCAGTGTTGATGATTGATGGGTCAGCGAGGTGAGTGAGGAAATGGTGTTTTCCAGCAGTTTTTCCAGTGACTAAACCTGAATGTAGGTTGGCTTTTTTGTAAGATCTCTCACCTCGCATCCTATTAGGGGTGTGAACACTGATATTAGACAAGATCAGTGGAGCTGCTTCTGTAAGGAAATGGAGGTTTTCTGCTGTTTTCTAGAACTTCACGTGGCAACTCTAGAATACAACAAGGAACTCGGCTTAAGGCAGCCTGCATTATAGGATTCTTACTTGGAAAGATCTTGGATCAAATAAAATAATCTCAGCCAGTTGCTTGACAAACATCCTCAACACATTGTCATATGAATTGTCACTGTCATATAAATGACAAAGGTAATTTTTTCCAATATATCCAATTGCTTTCATAACCCTAAGACAGGGAAACCACCAGCTTGCTGAAGGCACATTTATTGCCTATACAGCCTGTCTGTGCATGAATGTTCTTTCCAATTGCACAGATAAAAGCAGCAGAACACTGTGGTCTGTACCACTACGCTGAGTTGAGATTACTTTTTAATGATATGTGAGAAGACATATGATGTTCAAGATTCAGCACTTTAATACTGTCTGCTCCCTGAATCAAATCTTAGAGGTCAACAGAAGTTAGCTGAATAACCATGGTTAAAATTCTTGTCAGCAAGCATCATGCTCAACAAGTATCTTGAAAATCACATAAACATGGTTCACCACATCAAGATGTCCTTGAGTGCTTGAGGCTTTGAAATATTTATGTCAATAATGGATACAGATATAAGAATATACACAAGGAATTTGAATCCAGGTTTTTGATTGCTTGTTTTTAGTGAATACACAACCTGTCTGTCATTTTTATGTTGCCTTTCAAAGTAGTTGGCCCGTTTTGAACCACCTGGATTTAGATCAGTCAGGTTATTGATTCACTCATGGCCAAGGAAGCCATGCTCTGAAACCTTCCCACAGGTCCTCTGGTATATCCCTCAGATGACTCTGGGAGTTCCTTTGTGATCCATAGTGCCTTACTGCCTGTGGCTAGTCATCTGGAGCTCCCTGAAGCCATCAGTCAGAGGGGGCACTTGCTGCAAGTGGTTCAAGGAGTGTGTGGCAGGGCTGGGTGTACCCTGGCTGGCTGGCTATCATCACATGCAGCAGAGTGGGAGTGGCATGGAAGAACTGGGCAATCCCAAAGGTGGTGGGTTTTTTTTATACCACAGTATAAGAGTCTGTCAGTGATGCTGGCTGGCTGAACCTGATTGAGGCCTGGGTTTGTTTTCTGTCTCCGTATCTTGTGTGCTGCCCCTGACTGTGGCATTTCTGTTTCTTCTATGAGCCTGGCAACCTGACTGATTTTAAACACCAAATTTAATTGCAGTGGCTTTAAAAACTGTTATGAATTATGAGGATATTGAGCTGTCTCAAGAAAAAAAAATAATCTTGCTAAATATTTGATACCTACTGGTAGAAAACAGTTTTTAATAGCTATCAAAGATTGTGTTGTCTTTACAGTTGTCCATACTTTGAAGGATGTAGCATCCTTCATGTGAGTGAAAACATTCCCCAGACCTGTTTCCCCAGCTTAATTGGAACATAAATCTTATTTATTTGCAGAAAGCAATTTTGAAACTCCCTGTTGAAGTACATCACAATAACTGAAAAACTAATAAAACACAAAGGTCAATAATGTGGATAGTGTATTAAACTGAATTCAGCCATGGGATTGATTTAGTCTTGATTATTCAAGCTTTAGTCTTAATTTTCCTTGAATTCTTAGCTGTAATTTATTGAAAAATGTATATGCTCTGCTTCAAAATCCATTTACCAGTGAGATGTCAAAAAACATTATCTTCTTGATGTAATTTAAGGGTAGCATGCTAAGGAGATCAATTCATATGTTCTGTATAACAGCTTGAAATGTAATAATAGGATTTTTTTGTGGAAAATGTTTTTAATTTTGTAGATCAGTAAATATTTTGTGGGGTTTGGGGAAATTTTGTGGTTTTTTTTTATTTGTGTTGACTGTAAGTATTACTGGTTTAAATCTTAGAGGGTTACCATACACTTTTCTATCTCTGGCATCCAGGATTCTGGGTAGATTAATAATCCCCAGTATCACTTTTATACCAAGGAATCTAATAAAATTTAAACTGTTTACCTTCAGCTGAGTTTCCAGGACTTTAACTATGCAATTGATAGAGTGTGTTTACATATTGCCAGCAGTGAGTCACCATTTAGTGCTTGCCTTCAGTGATGATGTTAATACCAGAAAGTGATATCTCTGCAACTTCTACACAGGTTTGGTTGTTTTTTTCAGTGCTGGTCTAACAGCCAAGTTTATCTCATCTCGTACCTATGGTAACTAAAGACATTTTCAGGATTTTTTTTTTTTTTCAAGGGACCAAATTGAATCCTCTGAAGCAGAGCAGTTGTGGAGAAAATGCATGCTTGACATCTTTTGGCAGTATTTCTTTGGGGTAATTGCTGGACTTACAGGAGAGTTTGCAGAATAAAGTGTTGTCTATTTGAAATAAGAACTTTTTTTTAATAGGTCTTGCTAGTTAATTTGGGCTTTTTGAATACAAGCATGTTTTCTACTTCCATTTAAAAATGTGGGTTTAGCCAAGACTTTCCCTTACCAAGCAGCTTAGGTGTGTAGCCTCACTCTGTGTCGTGGTAGTTCATCTGAAAATGCAATCTTCAGAAATATGGAATGAAGACATCCCCCATACCTAATGCTATATTTATGTGGGTCAAAGTAAAAAGATTTGGTAAATGGTATAATAGTATAGAATAGACATATTTACAATAGTAAAATATTCTCTTGCCTGGCTCTAGGCAGGAGTTTCTCAGTTTCTCTCCCTGTGGGACAGGAAATCCGCTTTATCATACAGAGAATCCGTGTGCCTTGGCAGTTCTGCAGTTCAAACTTGATTGCCCACCCAGAACTCCCTATTGTAATCCTCAGGGAGACTTGGCTGCTTCTGCATGCACTCCACTGTCCCTTAATTGATTAATATTGCTTCATTTATAAAATTCCGTAGGCAGAGGTGACATTTGTATGGTTGCATTTGGATGGTGTTTGAAATATTGCTGGGTACAGAATGGCTGTCACATTTGACAGCACAGTAACAGCACTGCCCATATTTTATATGCAATTGTGCAAAGTGATTTGGGCATTTCTGAGTTTGAAAGCCAAAAAAGTTTTTTCTTTTATCCACAAGCATATTCATTATTTGGGGGAAAAAAGGGTTCATAAGTTTTCACTTTTGGCTTTACATGTAACAGGAAAAAATTGGCCCAGAGCTATGTAGACAAGTTCAATTCCTTCATAAGAGCATGTACCTGGATTTACACAGATGTAGCATAACAACATTGATCTACTTGTAAATATGTATTTATGCATATAGGTCTACTAGTTTTGTTGATGTAAGAACTGCAAAAACATGACTAGTATGTTCCTGATGACTAGTAAACAAGAGGTTACTGTGAGTGTTATTGGAAAGGAAGGCAGTCTTTCCATTTATTAACTTTATATCTGCTATGAATTAAAATCACATGGGGTTTATAGGGTGACTGTTATCCCACTGGGGATGGGATAGGAAACCCCAGTCAGCCAAATAGAGTGGCAGCTACATTCAGGAAATTCCTACACCATTTTTGTTTCTGAGGAAGCATCACTTTTCAGGAAGGGTGTGAGTATGACAGGTTGTAGAACACAGATGTGATCTCATTCAGTATGGGGTCAGAAAGTGCCCTCAGAAGCTGATACATATTTCCAGTAGATCATCTCCATTAGGAAAAAACAAACCAACCACTATTTGAGTTGCAGACACTGTGATGTTACTTAAGCAAATTTATGCAGTGAGTTTCACATCTGTTTTTTCAGTGCCTGAAAATTTCTGTAAAAATAATTTTGGTGCTCCCTAACAGAAATTGAACTAAAACCTGCTATGGAGCCACTTCTGAGCTGTTGAAGTGGCTGTCGAAAAAGAAAGCCCAATTGAATATTACCTTTTTCCTTCTCACCTTGCAAACTGGACTAATTTACCAGCACAGTGAATTTGTTAGATTCTTGGCTGAAAATCAGAGATAATGGTAGTGTAACACTATCTAGATAGTGAAGTATGTTCTAGGCAGTTGGATTACTGAGAGATGAAAACCTGTTTGTCTGTAATATGGTGGACACAGCATCTGGCAGGAGATGGAATGTTCCTGTATTAGAATTTTTCACTGTTTAAGCAGTTCTTTCATGATATCTTGGTAGATTCAAAACATCTGCTCTGAAATTTTTAATATCTGGTTTTATGTAGCTTTGTAACTGTTCATAAATTAAGGTTTTTATTACAAGATGCAGGCTTCATTAAGAATGTCAACTAGAAAGATGACTTAGGGTTTTTTTTAAAAAAAGCTAGCAGTCTGATGGGTGAGTCATTTCTTTTTGTCATTTCAAGAGCTTAAAAACAACACTGGGTATCTGGGGCTGATATTGAGACAGGAGTTTAATTTCTTCCCCATGTGTTTATTTCTATTGCTTTAAGAGATAGAAACTGTAATCTTGGAGTCCAACTTGATAAAATTCACTAATTTTCCCTATCTAACCTGACCATCTAGCCTGCAAAGACTGATGTAATGTAAAGAATAAAAAAAAAAAAAAAAAAAAAAAAAAAAAGGAAAATATAAAAAGAACTGTGTTTGTTTTCACAGTGATAAAGTTTTATGGATAAACTCTTGCTGGGTGTGGAGTGTGAGGGAGCACACTCTGTGGCACGCTTTTGTAGAAAGGGGGAGTGGGTTCTCCCCTGCCAGATCAACAAATACCCTGCTCCTTTATCAGGACTGAAAGGCAGGTGAAGGAATTTACCACAAGAACCTCCCCTATTGGGACTGCCAATGAGCAGTCTTACCACACCTAGGAGACAGGTCAAGATGTGCTTTAACACTTTCCTCAGCCTGTATGGTCTGTATGGGATAAATGGGCAAAGCTTATTCTGAATCAAGAAAAATGCTCTGCATTCTTGCCTCACACTTTATAAAAAAGGCAGTTTGCAGCTTCTGAAAAATGTAGACTGTAGATTTCTGTCAGCCAGTAGGAACTGTGTTATTGCCTATTGACTAGAAATGGGATCTTCAGCTCAGCTGAACAGGATTTGAATTGTAAATTGTCTTTCTAAATAATAAAAGTAGCAATATTCTGCTATTCCTGTTTGTGGATTAATAGGGCCAGTAATAAACACCAGTATCCTATTTTCTATATGATGCTAGTTTGGGAATAATAAAAAGAACACAAGAAAAGACAGAAAAGATCGTTTTATCCAATGACTATAATTACCCCAATAGACAAGCAGGATGACTGTTCAGAGTGTCAAGCAGTGCCAGGCAATCTGTTCTGAGGCGTGGAATAACTCGTTGTTGTTTTACTGATGGGAACATTTGTCATTTGGAATTGCCAGACTGTACATAGTTGGCATTGGATAAATTCTCAGTATGCTTCTGGAATATTTTCTGCCTCCTGAATGATTTGTAGCTGAAAGCAAATCTGAGGAACTCCTGTCTTCTCTAAAAAGTTAATCAGAAAGAGAGTTTTGTTCCCTTCTTGGTCTGTGGGAACACAAATCCATGTCTCCTACAGTTCACCAGGGCACACTGATCACCATGGGACTGTTCCTGGTCTGGGTAGCAATAATCCATCATTCATGGGATCAGAAACAGAGCAAATGGAAATGAGCAGAGCCCTGGAGGTTCCTGGGATGCTGCATTCATCTGCGAGGTGGAAAGATCTATACCTAGTCTAATGGGAGGAGCCTCTGCCTGTGTCAGGGGTGTTGGAACTAGGTGATCTTTAAGGTTTCTTCCAACTCAAGTCATTCTATGATTTGATTATATATTTGGTCCTGCTAAATTCTAGTTCAAGATCAGTGATTTTATATTATGTTGCCATTTAATCCCAGAAGTAATTCTGGAATTTGTACCTGTGTTACACTGCCATCAAGTTTATTACAGTTTGTGTGCCCAAGTAGACAAGAAAGTCACCAGCATCCTGGCTTGTATCAGCACCAGGGTGACCAGCAGGACTGGGGCAGGGATTGTCTCCCTGTACTGGGCACTGGGGAGGCCACACCTTGAATACTGGGGTCAGTTTTGAGCCCCTCACTCCCAGGGGGAGATTGAGGGGCTGGAGAGTGGCCAGGGCCAACTTTTTCCCTGAAAAGGTTGACAAGCCCTGGAAGAGGCTGCCCAAGGTAGTGGTGGAGTCCCTATCCCTAGAGGGATTTAAAAGCCATGGAGATGTGGTGCTGAGGGACATGGTTTAGTAGTGACCTGACAGGGCTGGGTTAATATCAGGACTTGATATTAAAGGCCTTTTCTAACTTGAACAATTCTATGATAATTTAATACATAATTGGATGCAGTTTAAAAGGGATTGAATTTTATGTTCCAGTGAATTTTACACCAGACTAGGGAATTTCCTCAGCAAAGCTCATGGAAGGTCCACAGCCATATTCCTGTGTTCATTGCACCCTTTACAAAAACAGATCCTCTAACTGTTCACACATCTCAGTGCTTAAACCAAAATCCAGTAACATGAAAGATGTTTTTACAGGCATTTTTTCCATTGTGAATGACTCTGGAGAGATAATGTTTACTCCTGTGTGTGTGTGCCTGTTTTCCACCTATCCTTACCTCAGGAAAGTGGAACTTCAGATTGAGGGCTACATTGTAAGAAATAACTTGTGTAATTAAATCAGTTCTGTTTATCTTGGTGGTTTTTCTGTCATGGCAGGCTTTACTGGCTGACAGAAGGAAAGGGAAAATTATTCCTGATAGTCATGTGTAAATACATTATCTTGTTATGTGTAAATACATTATCTTGTTCTGGGTCACTTCAATAGTCCTACTGGGATGTGGCTTTTGCCTGCAACATGCTGGCATGTGCAAAAATGTGCTAGAAAGCTGACTACATGTAATTTGCTTTCCATCTTCATTCAAGATCATCTGTGTTGCTGCCTGCTACAGCTCCCTCTGAGCTAGTTCTGCATGTTCATATTGCTTCCAATTTTCTCATGGTTTTTCATTCTAACTTCATTGAGTGGCAGCAGAGTTCCTGCCCTTTTGGAATTGCCATTGTGCTGCTGCTCCAGGAATGTCATGATTCCTGAAAGTAAACCCTGTGCTCACTTTCCTCTGGAGCAGCATTTCTTCCCTGTTTTGGAGCCAAGTCAGCCTCACCTTTAACTAATACAGTAGCATCACATGATTTTCACAACCAGCAGTATTTGCTTTTACAATTTTGATGGTTCTTCCCCCCCGACCTCTCCCCCACCCCAGACATATTTGCCTTTCCTGTGAAATATCTATCCTCTATTTCTGCCTTCTATGTCAAGTAGAAGGAGAATTTAAAAGCTTTCAGTATTCATTATCCTTCCACGTAGAAGGGGCAAAAATGCACTGGATTAATTTAAATGCTATAATTTAAAGAAAACACTCAAAATGAATCACAATTTCTCAGTGAACGCTAATTAGATGTCTCATGGCACTGAATCTGAACAATAAAGCATTACACGGGGAAGTGCTTGCAAAGCTTAATTCTGGATCCTTAACTGGCCATATTTGAAGCATTTCTGTTACTCTTCTTTCAAAGAAATCGGTGTAAACCAGCTTTTCCTACTGCTAGCCCCCTGAGATAGGCAGGTTTGCTGGTGATTGCAGCAGGCTCCCAGCAGTGCCCGGGCTGTAGGGCTGTGAACAATGCCAGGAGAGAAAGTTGGTTAATAAGTTACAGTGCCCTCAGGTGAGTTTATTGTGAGTGACCCAGATCATGGTGCGTGCTTTACAATGCGGTGGTTCTCAGTGTCTTGTTTTGAGTGCCCACTGTGAAGTGTAGCAGAATATATGCAGTGAAAAGCCAATGGGAAACCAGCAGCTCGTGTACATTACTGCTGACAAGTAAATAGCAAACTTTCAGAGGTCACAGACTGGTTTATTGCTTTTAATTTTTTAATTATTTTTTTAGTATTCTGGTATTTGGGCAGCACAATTGGCTGACAGAGGAGCTAATTAGAGGTCACACAGGGCATGAGACTGGCAAGTGTCACTCTCCTATGGGAACAAGCTTGGGTCTGTGTTCTTTGGGCTTCCCAGGAATAAAGGGAGCAAACATGATGGTGAAGAGACTGGTATTACTGTTTGCTGACTTCCTGCCCTTTTCCCCATTTTTTGGTCAATGAATTCCTATAAGGGGAAGGCATTTCCTATTATTTTCCATTTACTGTGCAATGTCTCCAATTTTTCAGCCCCACCATAAGTTGCCAGTGAATTTTGACAGGGTACTGCAGCTTAATGTTTATTCAAATAGTTTCATCTTTGGACTGCAGTGTAAAGGCTGCCTGCTGCTTGCACCCTCTCACGAGGATAGGGAGCAACTGGAGTTCATTTTGCTGTAAGAAATGGAGAAGTGGCTTATCCCTGACTGCAAAGCTTGTTGGTGTTATTACTAGAAAGAGCTATCTACAAAACTCATGGAAAATAGTACCTATAGGAACTTACCTTTTCATTAGGAATGTAGTGTTATAGTCACTCAGAACAACCATTTCAGCTCCTTTTCTACCCCTGTGCATTCCCCAATGGCACAGATGATCCTCTGTTGAAACTGAGGGTTTTGTCTACAGTGATGCTTTTGGTGCTTGTTTTCTTCCAGTCAACCTTTTTCTCCATCTTCACTTGTTCCATGTGCTCACCACCTTCCTCTGTACTGAGACAAGTGCATTGCAGAGCAGGTAGCTGCTAGATGTGAGCATCAGAGTGCATCAGGTGACATTATTGCTAGGCCTGGGTTTCTTGGATATTGTGTGCCAAGCTGGGAAGAACTT
Source organism: Ceyx melanurus (assembly GCA_024611195.1). Classification (NCBI taxonomy): domain Eukaryota; kingdom Metazoa; phylum Chordata; class Aves; order Coraciiformes; family Alcedinidae; genus Ceyx; species Ceyx melanurus. The sequence continues at coordinate 43,720 of JANHGL010017493.1, forward strand.
CCTCCCTAATTTTATGGTTTAGAAATAAGGGTGTACATTCAGCAATCCACTGTATTTGCCCGCACCAGATGATCTTTGAAAATCACATTCCTAGTTTGTGACAGTGTGGGGTAAACCAGATTCTTTTAAACTTTTGCATAAATTGTAGAATTCACTGCATGAATTACAATACTGTATAAATTACTGTGTTTTACCTGCCTTTTCCATCAGACAGTTACTGCAGCTTCACTAATTCAATTTATCCTGTCAGTTTAGCTGTACTTTGTTAGCTGGGGGTATGTGGAGGAGAGATGGAGGAGAGATGGAGGAGTGTAGTGGAGAATGAAAAGCTGTGTGTGGAGCAAACGCTACTGTGGTGAGAAGCTGAAAGCAGCTGCTACAGCACACACAGTGCCACAGTGAATTGGGGACATAATCACAGCTAACCACTGTGGTTATGGGTTCTGTGTGAAGATCCCTTTACTTGGCTGCAGTTGTTGAGAGACTTCTAGTCCTTAGCAGAACTGGAAACCCCAGCTCTTGCTTCTGCCTGTGCACTGGATCCTCCCAGTCTGCAGAGAGAACCTAGAGTGTTTCAGGCGAGTTCAGTTCTCGAGTGAGGAGGCTGTGTAGGTTCAGTTAGAGTGAGGAGGCTGTGTAGGTTCAGTTAGAGTGAGGAGGCTGTGTAGGTTCTGAGCTCTGTTCCTGTTGCTGGAGCCAGCAAGTCTGGGGAGGAGCTGCAGATACTCCCGTTCTGGTATGCGGAGACAGATGGAACTGATTGCTCAAGCACCTTTGGCCTGGAATGATCTTTAAACCTCCCAAAAAACATGTTTTCTCTCTGAGTAGTGAATTAGTACCCCAGTGTAGTGAAAAAGAAGCCAAGTAGAATTCTGTCTTCTGGGGCATTATGTTCTCCTGTCAATCTAATCCTGCAGATGACCATAAACTTTCATATTGCTGTCATACCAGATCTAACTACATTTCAGTGGTGGGTAAATAATAATTTTAGAACACAGGAATTACTCCTAGCATGAAGACTTTTTTAGTGTTTTCTCTCTTCCTTCTTGATAGTTATCCTAGGTTTTTCTGAGCAAAACTAGTGGCTGTAGTACTGCTGGAGGAATTCCAGATATCTGGTGAAAAGATAGTATGTAAATAGATTTTATGGAGCATCTCTGCAGGAATATGTATGCATGTATGCACATACACACTTGTAAAGACCAAAGAATTAATCTAAAAAAGACTTACTTCCCTTTTATTTATTATTTCCTCTTAATTTAGTGGCCCCACCCAATGTTGAGGCATAGTAAGAAGAAATGGTTCACTGCAGCCGTGTGCATCCAGCTTTGGAAGCATGTTTCTTCAGCTGCACGTGTGTGTGCAGACTTTTTCTGTGTTACAGCTGGGAAACTATTTCAGTGCTGGAAACCAGAAAGCTCTCTGGCAGTTTTAATCAGATCCAATTAGATGCAAGCATTAATATAAAAAGTTTTTTTCTGGAGAGTGACATAAAAACATAGTTTTTCCACCTCCTTTTTGTCCAGGCTGGCTTACTAGTTTGTTTTTATTCTGTCTTTAAGGGAATTTTTCAGGTCCAGGTCTTCACACCTCTTAGCCAAATATTTGGAAAGATTTGGAACAGTGTTGCCAAACAGTCATTTTAGGACAGCTTTATATATTTTCACAGGCTTTGTTCCAGTAAATTCTATGATCAATCTATGGCAGAGGAAAACTGAATATAAGGTACTAACAGGCATGCTGATCACCAGTGGGGACTGTTCTTGGAGAAGACCAAGGAGCAGCAATGTAGGTTTGGTATTTAAGCAATGCTGTGGAACAGCTCCTGATTATTGTAGGAATACTGAGGCTAAACCCCTAGCAACACATCAGCTGTTCCCAGTCTTGGTCACCCTCTGTTGTCATTTCTGAGATACAGGATAAAATGTCAGAACTCTAAGGACCTCAGGAAAAACAAAGTGTCAGCTGGTGGTCTATAGATATGGTAGTTGCTGAAAAGAAATGAGAGAGCTGAAACCCTGGGTTTTAAAACTAATCTGGAGATGTGAGGAAAAAAATTGAGTACTATTTTCTAAGGGACACTAACTTCTAGGTAGTTTGTTTTTATGTAACTACTGATTACAAGGATAATGTAGGATGATTACCTCTCCCAAATCAAGTCTATTTCTGACTTTTTCTCTGTTTCTTATTATGGACTGAATACAGAAGTTGCTGTATACACCACCATAAAAGTTTTCTTATTTTTGTGTAGTGAATAAAAGAGTAATGGACTTAAAGATTCAGCAGTGGGGCAAAAACTATGGCTTTGTGTACACTATGACAACTTTAAACAGCTTATTATAATATTGTAATGTACAGGGCAAGACCCAGAACATATTAATGAATCTCTGTCTGTCAGGTATAAGGAACCTTTGAGTTTCAGATTGAGGGGCAAATACCTTTATCCTAAAATCTGCAATTATATGTTTTGTAAAGTACTTGAGAAAAAAACATTTAATGTCAAAAATTCCAAACCAATGAAGGACTTTATGCACTGTAGCTGTTTTTTTCTGTTTTACCCAACTGGTTCCACAGTTCTATTTTATTTCATTTATACATATGTATGAGTTATTGTTGAGGGTCATCAGGACACCAGTTGAAACCACTACCCTGCGGAGTCTGTTCCAGTCACTGACCACATGTCCAGTGAAAAACCTTTTTCTCGAGTCCAACCTGAACTTCCCCTGAGGCAACTTCATTCCATTATATCATGCAGGGGCTGTAGTTCTGTTTAATAGGATTATTCATGAAATACTGCATCACCACCTCTTTGTAGTAAGAGTTGTTTAAAGATGCTGTGATTCAGGGCCTGAGTCCATTTGAACTAGAGGATTAATGAAAAAAGTGTACTAAATAAGTTGGGATTTTTAAATGTGAAAATGACATAATTTATTATTCAGCATATAGAAATTTGTGTGGGTTGTTCACTAGATGCAGGACTGTCTCTCTAAATTCCCTCCACGTACCTTTTTCACAATTACAAGGTACCAGATCTTTGCCATTACAGTGAGATTAATTATTTTATGGCCCTTTCAGCATCCTGGTGGAGTCAGGTGCTGTATGGTCTTACTTTTGTCTTCTGCTGTCCCCTGGAACACCAAAACATCACCAAAGGCAAAGGATTCGATTTTTGTGCGAAATAAAAGCAAGAAAATATCTCTGTAGCAGCCATAGCTTTTGCCGAGAACGTGGATGGTTTTTCCTTGATCCCTTTTCCTAAGGAGAAGTCCTGATGCCATCTACTGGCAGAGCACAGACAGCTTCTAGCACCTGGGACTGTCTTGAGAAATCACTAGTCTTCCCTGGGGAGTTATAAATGCTTTTGTTTGTTTCTTTTTCCCCCCATGTTTAATTTATTGATACTGGTCTTAAATACCGCGCTGAGCCAATTATTTTTGTGTGAGGTCTCTGAGTTCTGAAGTGTTGAAACAGTAAACCAGGTACACAGGAAGTTTTCCTTGCAAGTACCCATTGGCTTTGTCTTAATAGAGTTCAACATTAATAACTTGATTCTCCTTATAATTTAATTAATCAGTGCAGCAGTGTGTGGAAAAACTGAGTAAATTTGTGCCTTTTCTCTAAAGCCAGGAGTTCTTTTTCATTGCCATTTAGATATAAACTAGATTTCCACAATCTTCTAAGCTCAACTGGACTCGGATGACCAGTTGGGAAACACTGAAAGGAAAATTTTTGTGAACTATATTAAAAAGAAAAGGATTCACTAGATTAAGATTTGTAAACAGCTTTTTCTGCTTATCTGGAATATATTTGGTTTTATTATAGTCCCGTCTGGCTTCTTTGCTTTCTGCAACGCAAAGTGATACTGCTCTTTCTAGAAAACTGCTGATCCCGAGGAGACAGATGGAGGAATTTTCTTTTTTTGAGCTTGCTTAATTTTACAGATTTTATGTAGGTCACAAGATGCTGGTGGTTGGAAACCCAGGCCTTTTAAAGGCTGTGGAAATGCTTTTTTCATGAGTAATCAGAGAGAGGCTCTGCAGGGTGTCTGATGTTACACCCGTTTCTGAAAAAGAACAGTATTTGTGATGTTGATCTTCTTCAACTGGCTGATGAAGCCCGGTGCCTTTTAGTTGGAATGTTCTTTGATTCTCCTCGGTGTAAACAAATGTTCTGGCCTATGCTGAGGCTATTGAAAAGTGTTTCACTCGGTGGTGGGTAACAAATGCTATGGACTAAAGGACACATTTGCTCTTCATAAAATAGAAATTAACTCATTTGTCTGAGTTGTGGTTTAAGGGTGAACAGACTGGAGCGGGAGGACAGACAGGTGGTAACCCCAGGACCTTGAGGGATGAGAGGGCTTGTTACTCCCTCCCCTTCCCTACCACTCTCCACAGGAGGTGAGACGGCCTTGGGGGCTCTTCCCTCGCGGGCTCTGCTGGCGCCAGGGCGGCTCCTCAGGGCCGAGACCGACTCGGTGTGCTCCGTGCGACCCAGCGCCATCCCACAGCAGCTTTTCTATACAGCTCTGTATCCTTCTTCCCCGTATTATTTTTTTTTTCCTGTTTTTCGCCCGTTATTCCTTAGATTTGTTACAGTCTTAACTTCCCATCTTGGGTGATGCTTTTTTGTTTGGTTTTGTTTTTCTTTCTTCCCTTTTTTATGCTCCCCAGGGAGAGAGGGAGGGGGAAAGGGTCTGAGGGAGAGAATCCCGCTGTGTTTGATGTGGGCTCGTCCTCAGCCTTAAGTATTGTAGGAGGCGGTGTGATGAGGTTGTCTTACAGAATGGTGAGTGAGAACAGCACCAATGTCTAGAGAGGAAAGATTGTGACTGCCCGGGGTTTTGGCAATTAAAGGGCGAGTTGTAGTGAACTCTGCTAAAGTTCCAGACAGGAGTAGGAAGGAAACACGCTAAGGATTTGGGAGGAACCCTCTCAATGTAGTCCTAGGTTAATGCCAGTGTGGCCAGGTCTTGAGAGATCTCATGGTTTGCATTGGAAGCTTTCCTCCTTCCCTGTCTCTGGGGAGAAACTACTGGTTGGGTTGCTGCAGATGACAGGGCATGTCTGACATTAATGAGCAGAGTAGTGTTTGGACAAGTGTATGCTGGAGAGAAAGTGTCAAACCTGTAAAAGAAAAGAGGATTAATGCAGAAACAGAAAGTTAATCCTCCCTGCCCCACACTGTTGAAACTGGATCAGACTTCCCATTGCTTCTCCATCCTCTCTGTTTTGTAACAGCAGGAAGGGAAGGAGGAAGAGGGGGATCCCTGGGTGTAGGTGAAGGACAAATCTATCTCCTGTTTGTTCTACCCAGGCCTAGAGGGAAGATAGATGGTCTTTGAGGTTGGAGGAGAGTAACAGGGACATGCATTGGAGTGGAAGCAGGAAACTAAACCATGTATAGTTCATTTGGAGAGATGCAGTGAGGTGTGGTGAGCACAAGCCTGGGCCAGCCTGGACCAGCCCTTGACAGTCCTTGTGGAGAATAAACTGTTCCTCATGTCCACCCTAAATCTCCCTTGCTGCAAGTTGAGTCTGTTTCCTCTTGTCCTATCTCTTTTTCCTTGGGAGAAGAGACTGTCACAGAAGTGAATCCATAACTGACATCAGCAGAACATGTTTGATATGTGGACTCTTCACTTACTGAGTATGGTGTCCACTAAATGTAAATACATCCTTTGTATCATCTACTTTGCTAAAACAATGTGAAAAACAGTTATAAGTACATGTTTTAAATGGTTTTCTTGATAGTTCAGCAAATAGGCATGTTGTCTTTATTGGAAATGCTGTCCTTGTTGGAGTATAGTGTGTAAAGGACTCACATAGCGAATGGCAATACTCAATCACACTCTCTTGAGGTTTGTTGTGGTGTTCTAGAATGGCATTAGAAAGCAGAGGAATAACTCCCAAAATAGCACAGGGGCCTTTAAGTGAGATCAATCCAAAAAGTGCTGCCTGAAATGCTGTGTTGTGCCTGAGGTTTCCAGCAAAAAGTTCTTAAAGTGCCTAAAGATACATGCTTCATAATCAGTGACTTTGCTTGTCTTAAATGTCCTGTTTACTTCCTTGGCACTCTAAACCCAGGAACTAAGTGACCTTACATTTAAAGAAGAGCCTGGTATGTTTGGCATGCTCTGACCATACCTACCTCCAGCTGACTGTGCTGAGTCAGACTTGGGTAAACTGACTCTGAAAATCTTGCTCCAGCCTGAGAAGATTGAAACATACATTTGGAGAGTGTCTTTACCATCAAAATTACGAGAATGTGATGGTGAACATCTCCCCATTGCTCCTGAGGCTAAATAACCGTGTGAAAGTCAGGTAGGAGATCAGAGGGAGCCCAGTCACTGGGAAGAGACCCTGAATTCAAAGCTCACCTTAGTTTTGGATGTAACTCCTCCTGCTGGTCAGATTGGAATGCACAGGAACTGCAGGTGATTTAATAAAACGTTGTGATTTAAGAAAAAACAAACGGAAGCAGCTTTGTTAGTTTCTTCTTCTCAGGTTGAATACATTTCTTAATCACATGAAATCTCTGTGCTTACCATTACACTTCTCAGATGGTTAAAAGCAGTTTACTCCTGAGTGGGACCTCAGTAGAAGCACATTTGTGGAAGGGTAAATTTACTTTACTCTGGCCCTTTTTCACAAGTATTTAATTACATTGCATGCAAGCACACAGAATTTTAATTCTGTATTATGCTATCTCAAACCAAATTCTATAGAATGATGTTTTGAAATTGTCACTAACTGCTATTTTTTAAAAAAGGGGTGAAACTAAATGGTAGAATCAGTGTACAGCTTGTCAAGAGAACTGTTTGTTGCCAAGATTGTTACTCCTCCAAGTGACAAATGCTCTTTTTATATAATATGTGTGAAGTGCCAAAATACAGTATATTTTTGTTAGGCAGATTTCTATCACAGCTCCTTAAATGGCCTTAGATTGCCAGTTTTCTTCTCTTGCTGTGTTCATCCTGAATCTTCCATGAAATTTCTCAGCTGTCAGTCTTGACCACAACAGCTACACTGCCTTTGATAGATCTAATCAAAATACAGCACTTGTTTCTACTTGAGCAAAATAGTTTGTTCTAAAAAGGTAAGATTTTTTTTCTGGATTATTTGGAATGTGCAAAAAACACTCTTTACTTGGTGGAGATAGTTGCCATAAAATTAATGAATTCACATTATAAATGAGAATGTTCCCTGTGTGTGAATGCCCTTAACTTTAACACTGAATTAAAAGATCTTTGAGTTGAAGAATATAATTGAATGAGAGGTTATTTAGTGCTTACTTAGCAGAACAGGTTCATGTCTGGGTGGATAGATCTATGCTGCAAAACAGGAGCTAGATTTTGAAAGTTCTTTGTCTTGATCTAAGTCTGCCCCCAACAGATGTAGCTACAGAGTACTCACTTAAAACAAAGGCAAATCTCACAAACATACTAATTTTAATTTATTTATATTCTTAGGAATAAGACACATAGATCAAAATGTTGGAAAATCAAATACACTCATGTTCTCATCTATTATCTAAAAGGTGTTTAAGTGCACAGTATACTGTATTATTGAGCCTAAATGTAGGAGCATAAGCTAAACAATATTGGAGGTTTTCCCACATTTTCAAGTTCTGTTTGTAGTCTTGCTTTCAAACCAGATGCTTTAACAGTTAATTTCAGTGTGATGATTATAACAAAATACTATTGCACAGTGTATTTTGTTATTTTTAACCCTTTAAGCTGCTCCAATGTGTGCAATCATGATGTATCACTGTTAGCATACATGAGAAATCTCTGTATGTTACAGGGAAAGGGTAATTTTCTTAGGAAACAGTTTAGTAGAATCCTATATTCACACAGTTTTAAAAGGGCACTTCTAAATAAAACCGGAACTTCCTTTCCCTGCACCAGGAACTTGAAATAAGTTGCAAATGTGAAGATGGGTCCAAACTCCACACAGAGGTGATCTCATCATATTTTTTTTTTATCAGTTGTGGCAAGCAGCTGTTGTTAATTCTTCAGCTCCTCCCAGAACATTTATTATTTGTTTCTTTTGGAAACTGGCCAGAGATTAAAAAACAACTGTCCTTATTGGGTGTTTATCTTGGGCCAGGCATCTACTTTAATGAGAGTATTTTTCATTATTGTAAAAGGATTTTTCATTTTCAGAATCACTACAGCATTTAGAGAATTAAAAATTACTCCTTCAGAACCATCAGCTTCTCTTCACAGTCCTTCCCTGAAGCTGGTGTGAGCTTTTCTGTACCAAAGCAGTCCAATTTTAGAGATACTTCCCTCCACAGAGAGCAATCACTATTAATGGCCTTATCTTTTGACTGAGAATACAGTTGATGAAAAATAAGTGTGTTAGGTCCAATAGATTGCAAGTGCATGTCTGTTTTGTGATGGGTGAAATATTCACCTGTTGAGCTGCATCAGTGCAGCTTATTACACTGAAATTCTGGGAGGCAGAAATCCTTTTATGAGGATTGATTTACAGTGTTTGGTAGGATAGTTGTGCAAGCAGCAGGCTGTATTTGTTGGCTTGGAAAAACACTTGGACAGAGCTGGTAGTTATTTTCTGATTTTTTTTTTACTGTTCTGAAAATGAATGTGTGCACTGAAACATGGCATGACATGTCTATTTTTAAAGTGAAAAATTACTTCAGTACTTAAGGAATGGAAAAACTGAGGGCAAAAGCACTTAATGTAACCACAGAGTTGATCTAACACCATCATTACCAGTCTGTGCTTCATTGCTCTGTCTCTCCATAGTTTTGCTGGTGCAGAGTGACCACTGGCACTAATGAAAAAGATCTGTATTCAAAAAAGATAAATGTGACCTGATCTAGGTGATCCTGCTCTAGCAGGGGGGTTGGACTAGATGATTTTTTGAGGTTCCTTCCACCATTAATGTTCTGTGATTCTGTGAATGCCTGCCTGTGGAAGCTGGAAAGAAAACATTCATGTTCATACTAGTAAAACTGTAGTGATTCAACCTCAGTACCATTATGTAAGTTGGTTTTTGATTTCTGACCAAGATACATAAAGGCTCAGAATCTCATTAACAGTTTTTAAGAAGATTAATGGCCTTCAGCATGTGGTACTGTGCAAACCATGATACCTGTTTCAGGCTTCTGGCTTTTGCTTCTTATATGCAACCTTTCTCTGTATTTGTCTTTTAGCCTTTTTTCCAGTGTGTGAAAAGTTGCCATACTTCTGAGAGTTTCTCTTCAGACTGGGTGTGTGGTGACTTTACTGTGTCTATAAGATGGCATACAAAAGAAAAAGGCTAAGCTATAATGACATGTTCTTATTTATTATCCCTTAAACTCTACTTCCCACTCAACTGTTGCTTTAAAAAAATGAGGTCAGTACAGTGTGGTGGAGGACGTGTGGTATTAATGGTAGCAAATGTGCAGGGACTGCTCCCTCTATATGTCACATATGCATATAAATGGAGTGCTTCTTTCTAATAATTCCTGTCCCACTGTAGTTGTCATCAACTGATGAATACTCATCATTTTTTTTATGACTATTGGATTGTTCCCAGTGTATTGACAATATATGTGAGTTTTGCTACCATCAAAACGTCTGTATTTATTACAGTCTAAAGATGGCCATACATTTAAAAAGGCCATAACTACTCAGTGTGCCAGCATGACTCTCAGGAATAAGAAAAATTAGAACTGTAGATAGTTACCAAGGGAAATTTAACACTTGCCCACACTTACTTAAAGACTGTAGGTATCAAGAAGTGGAATAAAAATTATTTTGGGAGTTCAAAACTGAGAAAAGGGAACTATACTGTGGGAGCTCACAGAAATGCCATCATCTGAGTAATTTACAGCTAGATTTAAGAAAATAAAAAATACTGCAGAAAGCCAGAATGTCTGCAAAGAGCAGAAGCAATAAAAAGAGATCCATGTCTCTGCATTCAAATAAATTAGGCAATATCTTTCAATATATTTGTCAGTATTTTTTGGTAGTAAAAGCCACTATGTGCATGAATGATCAAATACAGTTTTATATTCAGTCTTTCTTAAGGTGGCTTTTATTTATTGGTCTTTTTTTTTTCTTATAGCTTGAAATAACTTTTGACGTAAGAAGGAACTATCACTACAGTCTATAAAATAATTGTGTACATAAGTAGTTTAGTTTGTAAAGGGTACATTTAAATAAAGTAGGTAAATAGAGGTGAAAAGGCAAGTCTTGTCTGATATGAACCCTGTAAAGGAAGTCGACCAAGTACCTGTGTGTTACATATCATCTCATCACAGAACTGATAGGAAGAGAGAGTAAAAGGCTCAGCCAGGCCCTCACACTGAGAAGTAGTTTTAACTGTTGGGAAAATGGGGGCTTTTATTTCATGAGTCCAATCTTGGCAGAAAGTGCTTGAATGCTGGTGTGTTTTTCCCTTGCTATGTAATACATTTTTTTTTTAGTAATCACAAGAAAGAATTCAGAACTTTTTATGCACTGAATGGTGTCAGAAATTCAGGGAAGATGCTGGTTACACGGTAGGACTATGTTAATGCACCTTTGATTCTAAACAGAGAGGCAGAAGTGGAGAAAGGACTCAGAGTAGAAAAGAAAACAGAGAGAACAGTGTATGTGCTTAGTAGTGCTTAGATGGTCAAGAGATCTGGCACCATTTTTTCTCAACACTTCTTATTCTATTTTTTTTTTATTATTATTAGAGGAAAAGGACTCTTGAAAACATACACTTGGAAAAAACCACCACCAAACCCCACCCCAAAAAGTCAAAAAACCTTTTTAGTTAGTTTCAAAAAAATGAATTACTGACTAAACATGCTTTGTGGAGAGTGTTAATCTACTCTGAGTTTTCAAACCAGTTGGGTGAACTACGGGACTGTGCTGCAAAGACTACAGTGTTGTATTCTGGTTTGCTAAGGAAAAAGGAATATCAGTCAGAAATACTATTATTATATGAGAAAGGACTGTCCCTTACATTATGTTACCATGTTAGGGTGTCCATCTTCATCACCACGTTTATGGAGGGCTCTGAGGGTTACATATAGAAATGGGCAAGACGGGGTGCTTAGAGTGTGTTGAATTGAGAAGGGATCTTACCAATGTTTATAAATACTTAAAAGGCAGGGGTCAAGAAAATGGGGCCAGGCTCTTTTTCTGGTGCCCAGTGACAGGACAAGGCACAATGGGCATATTTTGCTTCAGGTGGGATTTGGGCCCCACAGCTGCCCACGGTGTGCCAGTTCTGCTCCACTCTTGGAGTAAGGAATGAAAAGGTTTGGCAGAGCCGGTTGTTGGGTTCAGCACCATGGCCAGGGCACGGGCCGGGGCTCTCTAACAGAACCTCTTCAACTCATTTGTAATTAAAATAATAATAATAATAGTAACGTGGATATGTTTCTGCCTGTACTTTCAGGGGATGACCAGTAGCATTATTTGTAATTTATGAATCAGAAATGGAAGATGGTTTTGATTTTTCCAGATTGTAACTCAGCCCCAATGGGGGTTACTCTCCTGTCCTCTTCAGTGGTGTTTTATTTGGTTTCTTCCTTAGCACTGCCAGACAGGAGAGCAAATGTTTATTTATTCTGGGAAACGTATTCCAAGTATGAGAAAAATACAGTAAACATAAGAAACTCAAACCCAAGTTTATCCTTCTGAATAAAGAAGGATGTGCAGAATTGTGCTTCTCTTTCTGTGCCTGAATCACTGTTATAAAAACAGTCAACTTGTGCCCTCCACCCCCAACCAGGGTCTCATCAGCAGCATAGAATTATGTAAGAAAAACAGTGTAATAAAATGAAATATGGGATCTCATGGGAAAGAAAAGTGATGTTTACTTACAAGATCTTGGAATGAGTTTATCCTCTTAGATTCCTTTTCTCCTGAATTTCACACCTTTGCCCTCATGAACCCACATAGTTGCAAACACCAAGCTTGGGATACCAAGTGTTGCCAGGTTTGACCAAGATTATTGGTGTACAAAGCACAGGACAAGAACCACTGCTGTCAAGTTCCCATTGCACTTTTCATTTCTCCTTGCTTGATGGTGACAGGGACAGATCTGTACATCCTTTTGTGGTCATTGACTGTTAAGACATGGTCCTTTTCCACAGTCATTAATTATGAAAGGGTTTTAATAGTCTGGACTGGATCTTCACTTTTATCTGTCATCTTGAATGGTTTTTTTGTGGAGTCAACTAGTTTGAATGGACATTTCAGTTTTGGTCAGGCTGTAGAATTGTTCTGTCTCGTACACTGTTGTTGTTGGCTGTCCATGGACAACAGATGTAAGGAGCTGTGTGGACAAATACAGTCTCACAAAGGCAAGAGCAAGTCTGAGGAATTTATTGATGCTTTTATGATACTTTTAAGGACAGAAACATCACTTGTGAATCTGTGAAAGAACTAAAATCCAGTGTATTTTTCTATCCAAATGATGATATTTGGACAATTATTTTGACATACTGACTCCTGAGACTCACGCAGACCGTGCATGTGCTCTTGCCTCACACTCAATGACTCAGTAGTATATTCACTAATCTTCTGTTCACATCAGACTCCTTTTATATTTTTTAAATTTACTTTGTGAGTGGGAGTTCCTAGACTGGATGGTAGTTTCTCAGAATGACACAAGGAGGATACACCTTAGTCAATCAGAGTGCTTATTCTGAAGGTAAATGCCATAAGTTAAGCATCCCACATTCATTCAGGTGTGCTCTGTTTACTGGCTTATTTTAGCATTATCTATATGACAGGAGTTGAGATAACATCCAGGATTATACAAATGCTGTTTAACTTCATAAAAACAAATTCTGTTAGTTCAGACTTACTGCTTGCACACACGCTTTGTGCTAAATCTCATCTGTGCCTCCCAATTTAGGATGAGATTAATTACTCTAAGTTCACTGAATTTTCATCCTTTTTTTTTTTTTTTTTCTGTTTGTAGTTTATTTTGGCCATGTTCCACATTCTGTCTTGTATGAGAGACCTGGCAAGTACAGTGTCACCACATTGTGGTGTCATCAAAGGAGTAAAACTCAGATAATATATATTTTGTAATCCATGTTTAATCAGTTCATATTCTATATGTTTCATATAGTTTTGTGTATGCTCACAACTGAAAGGCTGCAATAAGGTCTCCCCAGAGCCTTCTCTTCTCCAGGCTGAACACCCCCAGGTCTCCCAGCCTGGCCTCCCAGCAGAGGGTTTCCAGCCCTCCCCGTATTGCAGGGGTTCCTCTGGCCCTGCTCCGCAGGTCCCTGACTCTGATGTGCTGAGGACTCCAGAGCTGGACCCAGCACTGCAGGGGGGTCTCCCCAGAGCACTGGGAGCAGAAGGGGCAGGATTCCCTCCCTCACCTGCTTCCCATGCTCCTGGGGGTGCAGTCCAGGGTGCAGTTGGGGCTTTCTGGGCTGCACTTGCCCATTGGTGGCTCATGTTAAGCTTTTTATCAGCCAGCAACCCCAAGTATTTTTCATAGGCCTGCTCTTAATCCATTCTCTGCTCAGTCTGTGTTTGTGCTTGGGGTTACCCTGACCCAGATGGAGGAACTTGCACAATGTCTTCCTCAACTTCATGAGGCTGGTATGAGCCAACCTCTCAAGTGATGTGAAAATAACAGTTTAAGACAAAAGAGTTGAAAAATGGGGTTCTCCTTGACATATCAGCACTTGGATTTGATACCAGTATGTGTGATACCACTGTTAATTTATAGACCAGCATGTTCAGTCTGGTGTAAAATATTATGAAGAGGCTGGGCCCCTCAGCTGAGCAGGTGCTGCCTCTGGAAATATGTTTTAAAGAGGGTAAAATGCTGTGAAGCAGTGAGAGAGAGGGAGGAAGGAAGGTCCTGGTGAGGAGGGGGAGTGGCAGGGCTGCAGGTTGAGGGTTTGCAGCCAGCCAATGCTAACCCACCACAGCAGGAAAGATAAAGAATCTTATGTAGTTGCAGGTTTGCCTGACTGGAGCAACACCTAAGGCAATATTGAAGTAGTACTGGTCTGAACTGGAAACTTTATTCTTGTCTCTGTCTTGGGAAAGTACAGAGAAGATATTATCACTTATCTTCTGGTCCTGTTCTTTATTTAGCCTTTTTATTAAGGTATTTGCTTATGGCAACCATGTCTTACAGAGCCTGAAATACTTTTTCCCTATAATGTTTCTATCATATAGAAGCATTGCTGGAAAAATAACTGTTCTTGAGACTGGGCATAGAAAGATGGTTTTCCTCTGTTCTCCATGGTCTGCATTTTCTTACACATAAGCGATGATCTGCTGTGGTACATTCAACTAAGACTTACTGTCCAGGTCAAGATAAGAATTTAATTAAAAAAAAATAGTTGCATAAACTGATAAATATCTTTGTAAATGTCCTTGAACAATTTCACGTCCCTCCTTCCTCTTCTCAGCAGCAAGTCCCTCTAATATCTGCATTGTAGAGTCATGTATTGAGAGAGGTGATTATGCTGCTCTGCTCTGGTGAGACCTCACCATCCTCTGACCTGGAGCAGGCAGCTCCTTGTTCAGAATGCTCCATGTGTGCATCTCAATTTGAGCCCTTGCTGCACATTATCCAAGCACTTTTGTGGTTCTATATCTCTGACTGTGTGTTTATTTCTGCACTTGTAAATGTTGGGACAGGAGTTTTGTGGAGACACATACGTCAAAAGTATGTGAGGTATCCTGATACTCTGGGAAATAATTCTTCTGGACACCAGTTATCTATTGTTTGATGATATAATCAGGTTAATTTGTTTCCAAATTGTTTTTATCCATCCCTTCCAAAATGCAGGGAGTCCTAGTAGATGCAATACATCACTAGATGATATGGACTCAGTCTCACTGCTGGCATTTTCCAGTACAGATGATCTGCTTCTGAGAGTTGACATTTAAAAAAAGCAGTAACAGAAAATTAGTAGCATTAAGGAATGCTCTGAGGTCTATTTTGGGTTTCCTCCTGGCTTCGTTCTCTGTTTTTTGTTGTTTTGGGTTTGGTTTTTTTTCCTCTTTCAAAAGGTGCCTTAACAAGTGATCAGATTCCAGTTTTGAAAATGTCTGTAAAATAAAGCTCTTTCCTAGGCTGTTTAATTCATCCTTCCCTGTTCTTTTAATGCAAGGAAGTTAGCTGCTCTCAGAGTGTTCTTCCAACATGCGCTGTTACATGCACAATGTTGCAGTGATACAGTGCTCTGTAATGACAATGTTGATTTTTGATGATTCAAAAATTAATTATAAAGTAACATTGTTAGAAAACGCACATGGCAGCTGGGAGCCTTGGTCATGAGGCAGGTGTATTCTTCAATTTGACATAGTTTTTGCCTCTCACTCTCAATGGAATGCACTGTTAATTACGTAGATGCTTATTTACATAAGAGAAAAAAAGTTAATTTACCATAACTGTGACGTGTAGTAAGTTGTACCAGCAGGTCTGTAATACTTGGTGATGGGAAGAGGAAGATTGTTAGCAAGTACATCCACGAGAAGTAAAGTTTCTGTAGTGTCCCGTGAAACCACCATCATAGTTATTCCATGGCTCAGAATATTTTTTAGCTCAGCTGTTTGATATTAAATCTCCAATTGATGAAATTCTGTCAGGTCAGTAGACATGTTGACTACATGCCATTAGCTAAGACATTCCATCAAGAGCAGAGCTAAATGGGAAAAGTTTAATCTCTCAGCCAAATAACTAGACTGGACATTGCATGAACTAGGAGAATACACTGTATTAAGCAGGAATTCAGTGTAATATTTGGGGAGTCATTCAAAAATTCTGATTTTGAAAGCTGAAAAGATAACTGCTAGCAAATGTTGACTTGGAGGCCATGTCCACATACTGCTGCGGAAAGGAAGGGAGAGCAAAGGATTTGCTCTCTAGTTCTGTTTGTGGCAGTGAGCCTGATTTCTCATGCAGCACCAGAAAATATTAATATAATATTTTTTTATCTACTACTTTCTAATGTGTCTTGCTATAGAAGCTGTTGTGCTGAGGCTTGTCACAGACATGCCTTTTCATGTCTTAATTTATCTAGTTGAAGATACTACATCTTTTCCTAGTCACCAGAAATTGTGTGTCACATATCCCCATTTCTACTTAACTGGAAGAGAAAGAAAATGTTTTGCAACCTTAGCTCGTGAGTATGAGCTAGCAACAAAAAGAAGGAAGTATTAGGAGTGGAAAATAGATGCTAATCTTAAAATTTCTATGCCAAACCATTCGAGGAAAGGCACATGAGAATGTTGTACTCCTGCTAGTATCAGCAGATACCTTACACTATTGTACTGATTTGAATAAAAAAAGAATGTAAATAGCCCAAAAATTTGCTCAAGGTCACAGTGATGAAATTAGTGGCAGAGTAGAGATTAGCCCTATTGAAAATTTAGTATCTTAGGGTAAAATGAGTAATTAATTACATTATATGAGCCCATTTCAGAAGGGACCAGGGATCAATCAGAAGAAAGCAGGTTTTTGTAACATTTCCTTAAATAAAAGCTTGGCTGTTTAATACATTTAAACGGACATTCTGTGTAATAAGATATGGAAAAAAATTCAGCCAGCAGCTATAATCGTGCTTCCTGAGGTATTTGTAAAGTGGTCATCTTGGGATTGCTGGGACAGGACTGCAATGAGATTTCCTCTTGGGATGTTAACAGGGAGAAACAGACCTCAGATGCTTGAAAAATTGTTTATTCTTTCTAAAGCAATAAACCTGCAATGTCTCTGCTTAATTTTATCTTAAAATAATATAAATTTTCCATGTTCTGCAGAGTGAGTCAAAGTGAAGATCATCTTCCGTGTACGTTCTCTTTTTAGCAGAAAGAATATTGCAAAATAAATTTACACTGTAAGGAATATGAACATTAAAAGTTAGCTATGCTGATGGTGTGATTAGGAATAGTCTCATAAAAGTTGAAGGGTAGGGAAACACTCAATGCAGTGACACAGCTATGACTCAAAAGATATTTTGTTATCTCCCCTTTTGCGTCTGCTGCCTGTAACAAACACCCTTGCCACGCAATCAATTTTTTAAAAAGCCCTTTGAATGTTTAGGACTGTCTGTTTTAACACTGGTGTTGGGGCTCCTAGACCTGGTGTACAGTGAAGGATTATGGGAACTTGTATTTCTACTCACAGGCTTCAGGAACATATAAAGCATGATCTCTATTAAGAGTTAGCTAGGTGACCAAAGTATCTCTTGTTCTGGTGATGCCACCACAGTGGTAACTCTTACACAGTTAGGATTCCATATGTTTTCCTCTCCAACTGGGAGAGGATTGAAGTGCATGCAGAATAATTTTAAGAATTAGTATCATTTTGTATTAAAGGCAAATGGACACTTGGTATTAGAAGGAGGAAAATGACTTCTGATTCAGATGACCAGAAGCAAGGAATGGCATAAAGTTCCACATTCAGGTCAACTCAAATTTAGAGAATCATATAAGCTTAGATATATATTAGATATATCTTAGATATATCTTTTGCATATAAGCAAAGATGTTAATGCTAAAGCAGAATTATCTTTATTCCAAAATGGGTTGATTACTTCAGATTGTCAATTTATAATAAATAAATAAAGCATACACCTTGAAGCAGAATTATCTGTGCATTAACAGTGAGATTCTCCTGGATTAAAAATGTGTAATCTGGTGAACTGATAACTGAGCATGGAACAAGAGAGACTATGATGCCTGCCCTGGAGACTGATGTTTCTGACAGGCGTATAAAGCAGCTGGTAGACAGAGTCATTGCCCTTCTGGCAATAAGGAAGCAGAGATGGCAGAGTTTAGGACTCTTCCTAATGTTAGCAAAAGCACAATACTTAGGAAATAAGGATCTGCATTTGCTTTCCCTAAGAGCAGCACAGCCATGTAGACTTGAGTGCAAGTTCTATAGGGTTGTTTCAGTGTTCAAAGGAGTGTTGCTTTCCTTTATTCTCCAGTTTGGGATGTCTCAGTGAGCCACAGCTTCCTATGTGTCAAAAGAAGGGACAATAAGTAGTGTCTCTGAGAAGAGGCTTGACAAGGAAAACAGTCCTGTTTTAACTTCACAGCTGAAAAAGGAATTGTGTCCCCTGTACAGACAGGCCAGAGCTGGAGCAGGAAAATCAGGCACTACAATTTAGTGGTGCTTGGCTAAGTAGCTTTTCAAGGTGTTAGACCTATCCATGTTTCCAATTTAATCTCAAAAGGGGTCAGGTCTGCTCTGTGTGGAGTTACTGTTACAGTTTGCAAAGACTATATATTAATTGAGCCATGGAGACTTTATTTTTTCTTTCTGGAGAGACTATCTGGAAAAAAGCAGTGAGGAAGAGAAACATTCAAAATAAAGTCCTTTGGGAATCTCCTTAGTATTTTAAGAAAACATTTCTGAACAAAGAATTTTGGTGGCACAAAAGACAGAAAATTCCAAGAGGGGGGATGTGCCAGAGGTGTCATAAATTTAGACTGGCTAAAGTGACCATCAGGGAAAGATTTCTGTAAGACAATTTTTTTTAAGACAGTGTGTGTTCGGATTTGTTGGTTTTTTTGTTGTTGTTGTTTTGTTTTCCTCACCTCCTCTACATGGTTTGTCCTAACAGGTTATAAATGTTCTTATTTTTATGTTCCAAGAAGAAAAAGCAATTCCATATTCTTCTACATTCTCCCCAAGGAGGAAAGGGTGGCTACTCAATTTCAGTTATGAGTATTGAGTAAATGATTCTCTATGTAGGGGTGAGAGATGATCCAAATCTGCATCTTTAAATAGGAAAAGCAGAAAGTCTAAAATCTTTTGAGGTGTATGGAGGGTTAAAAAGGAAAATGTTTGAGTTGAGACTAGGCTGTACTTGAGCTAAAAATCACAATTAAAACTGCTAAAGACTGCACCTTCACAGTGAGAAGGTGTTTCTAGTTGAGTAGGGTGGGTAAAAAGGCTAAGTGGAGAATTTCCATGGTATTTTGGGCAATATAAAAGTTCTACCTGTAATTTGAGCAATAAAAGTAAGGGACACTGAACTATTAAGAGGATTAGAGATTTCTAGACACTGAGAAACATTTGATGAAAAAATATAAAGTCTGGTCTGGGAGCTTTGAGAAGTAAACCCTTTGAGTGCTATGAGGAAACTCTGGTAAAAGATCTGTAGGAATAAGTGTATTTTACTTCAAGGAGCCTGTGTTTTGTCTTCTGAAGAAACACCTTCTGAAATTAATTTTTCAGGTGAAATACAGTGGAAAACTGGTCTTTCTGAAGCAGCAGCTTTCTGAACAAATTTTTGCTTTTTTTTCTGCTTTCCTGTTCTCCCAAGGACCCTCTTCATCTTTCTCTGCACAGAGCAAAGCTGACCCTATAGCTTTTATAGGATCTGATGTGTGACAGTAGAGTGAAGTTACCATTCTTGTAGAAGGTAAACAAGAATGAGCTGTTTATGGGGACTCTGCCTGAGGCAGTTGTTAGTCAGCTTGGACAATAATGTTTTCTCCTTTTTATCTTTTTTTTTTTTTTTTTTCCTAAAGCTACATGTTGTGAGAATTTTTACAGCCTTTTTGATGAACTTTCTGTTGCACTGTGAAAATGTTTAATAATTTCTTTTGCTGTGAATTCCTTGAGCTTATCTTGTCACCACATCTCAATTCTGTTTTGAGCACAGTATGCACTATTAGGTTATACTTGCTGAAGATGCTCTCCAGAGCTTTACAAATGAAATAAATCCATAAATTACTTGTGAAACAATTTTACAGTGCATTGTGCATCATTTTTATTTGTAAGGGTTACTGTTATTTACAAGGGGCTTCACAAGCATAGTTTAGTTTTTGCAGAAGACACTGTACGTGATGGTGAAAACTGAAAAACCCTTTGGCTTTGAAGCCATCCTTTGAGGGTATCTCATCCTAAATTTCCTTCAAGGGATTTCTTTATTCAGACACTTCAAAATTCACTACTTCTTACAGGAGTTACTGAAGGTTAAACTTGGCGTGACCATTTGAAGGATTTAAAAGCATAGCATAGCATCCTGTAGATAAAATAGAGCAATAAAAGAATGACATGACTACTGAATCAATATGATCCCATTTCCTGTATACCAAATTCCTTCATTTATGGTGAAAAATACCTGTCTGTTTACTTCTTATCTTCTGTAAATATAACATCTTTTTTTTTTTTTTTACCCCTCCTCTTTCCTCCTCCCTGTGTATCTCCTCCTCTGTGATAGAATTAATTGCATCAGGGGATAGTATATAAAGGAAGGTTTTCAGTGGAGCTTCCACTTCACTCACTTCAGCCACCATGCGGCTAAGGGGTGCCAGCCTTTTCCTGCTCTGGCTGGCACTTTCTTATGCCAACGAAATAAGAAGAGGTAAGCTGCAGAAATGAAATGGTAGCAGATTGTCTTCTGGAAAAGATGGGGAGAATTAAAATAGCAGTGCAGAGGTAGAAGAAGGCTGTGCATTTAAAGAATGTGCTAAAATTTTAAGATGGTGTCAATTTCTTAAACTTTCTTGGTTCAGGTGACGTGGCTACATGGTTCAGGTGACATAGGTAAATGCTGCTTCCTTTGGAGAGATGAGTACCTCTATCTGCTGCATTATTCTCTAGTTTAATGTACTTGGGAAATATTTTTAGTTGTTATTTTTCATTACCATGTGTTGAGACTTTCCTAGATATGGGAACTTCTTGGCAGAAAACAGTACTTTGGAACCTTCCTTTTTTTCAGCAATGGAGAAAGTGGATGATTGTGCTTTCCATTATTTTGGAACAACACAATTGCTTTCTTCAGGAAAAAGCTCATTTTGTTATTCAGGATGTTAATAATCCTCCTGCAGAAGCTCTAATCTGCTCTATTTGTAAATAGAATTTTTAGACTCTATTGACTTGGTTTGAAGTGTTGAAATGGAGATCTTACACTGCAAACTTTTAGGAGGAATAGCTGATGAATTTTGTGCAGTGATCAGGGTTGGGGTTGTATCCACTCAATCTACAGCATCTTCAAATCATATTCTATATTATTTTATATTATTTGTTGGCACAGATGTCTGGGAAGGGGAAAAATACCATCATCTTAATATTTGCTATTGTAGAAGAAAGTAATTTATTACTTCTTCTCCTAACATGGTTATTTTCTGACCTATTTGCTGAAGAATTTCTATTCTGTAGTAATAAAAAACTACTACTTCTGTTAGGAAAAAAAATCTCCAAAAACTGCTGTGCACAAATCCTTTCATAACATTTGACCTATTTACCTTCCAGGGTAGGAGTAATGCTTCCTTAGTTTCCTAACTCTGTTTCCTTTCCATTGCATGTTGCATCAGGGAAGAAAATAGCTCTTAGAAATAGTTAATAGTGTTAAAAATAATACTGTGATTCAGAGTAAGTTCATATGCTTGGCAAAGCAGCTCCATTGCACTGATGAACCAGTTTGTTAGTGGCCAGTGGGTTGTTTCCCCACCTCATGCAGACGAGTTCTTCCACCTTGGTGAGGATTATGATACATGAGGGGCTCTGGTATTTGATTATGTCTTGTTTTCTTAGAGTTAGTGTCTCTTCTGCTTAAGAGGCAGAGACCTGATTGGGCTCGAGATCTGTGCAATCACTGTGCTCATAATCGCAAGCGGTTTCTACTGTAAAGTGCACACTTACATTTCTTTACTCTCCCTGATTCGTTTCACTTTTTTCATGCCTGTTTCTTTTTCATCACTTAACAGGAAGGACAAGGAACCATGGCCACTATGTCTGCAGCACTTGGGGAAACAACCATTTCAAGACTTTTGACGGCGACATCTACCAATTCCCCGGCCTTTGCGAGTACAACTTTGCTTCTGACTGCCAAGGGACTTTCAAGGAGTTCTCTGTCCACATCCAGCGTGCTCTCAATAGAAACAACCACCCTCAGATCCAGTATATTCTGCTAACAGTCAAGGACTTCACGGTCTACCTCAGACCAAAAGTGGTTGTGGTGGACGGGAAGATGTAAGTTCCTTTAGTATGATAGGATTTCAGATAAATGTGCTGAAAGAAAAAAGAAGGAATGATTTTTTACACAGCTGTCTGTGTGCCAGTAAGGTAACTGCTGTGAGCATTTTCAATGAGCAAAAAAAAAAAATTCCTTTGAAATCCAGCATAAAAATTGCACTGGGGAGGGGCTTCAACATTAATCATCACTGGCATAAGGAAGGATTTAAATTCAAGTTGGGAAGAGATTTGGATGAATTTTTCTTCCATTTGTACAGGAAACAATGCAACTTATGATCCAGATCTTTCATTGGCATAAAATGACATTGCTCTGTATGTTTTATGGCATCACCTTGACTTTACCTTAGCAGATGATTTAGCCAATCCTCAAGTAGGAAGATGCATTTCTCCAGGATCTTTTTGCCTTGCTTTGTGGCAGAAGAGAGGTTTCGGTTTTTACAAGGGGTTGTTTGTTTTGTTTTGTTTTTTTGTTTGCTTGTTATTTTACTGATCTCCATAAATCTTTCAGGTCCAATGGCCATTCCTTAAGGGATTATAACAGATATAATTCAGGTTAAAATTTACACTAATTTGTATGCGGCAAGTTGTACCTTCTCACAGTGAGCTGTAGTACTTCTCTCCTGTAACACAAGGGACTAGTCTGACACCATTACTGGTGCCAGCTAGTGTCTTAGCTGAGCCTTTTCCATTGTTAGCCTTTCATTTCAGTGTCTTTATATACACCCTGAAGTAACAGAGTAGCAAAATAACATAGGTTAAGACAGAGTTCAGAGGATGGAAGCAATTGTCTCTTAGAAATGGGCTCTTAAGAAAAAACCCCTTTCTCTTATCATTGTAGGACTGGAGTTTTGTCCAGAATTCAGCTTTTGCTCTGAAGTTTAGAAACCACTGCAATGAAAACCTGTTCAAAGACATAAAATAACATTCAGCTTTCAAGAATGATAGTAGAATGCATGACGAAAGGACATGAAATTACAAAAAAATGTGTTCTAGCTCCAAATTGAAAAAGCCCTTTTATTGTGTATTCAGGCCTTAGAAAAGACTCCATGAAAAACAGGTTTATAGAGCCTTTGAAAATGATTTTTCTTCAACCAAGCTTTTTTTTTTTTTTCCTTAATGGCTATAAACTGACAGATCCATTCTGAATAGGGTGGTTGTTTGTTTTTTCTTCATGGGTGATTTAGTTTTTGTAGAACTTCATTTCCCATATTGCTCTTTAAATGACATGAGAAAATGAGAGACTGACAGGAACAGGAGAGAGATTTGGCAAACTGATTATCAGCCAAAACCATCTATGCATGGCCTTCTGCAAAATATTTTGTCACATTAACAGCTCTTGCTGTGTCCATAGATAAGCTTAGTAATTTCAACCAAAACCAACTGAATTCCTCTAAACATGCTTATTTCTTTCCAAAATTTGTTGTTGCTCCCTGTACCTGCCTGTGCCTTTTGTGTGCTTTTTGACCTCTCTCTTAAGAAGGAAGAGTCTTGCAAAGCAATGTTCAGTCTGAAATGTTTGTCAGATCCTTTGCTAAAGAAAAGCTTCTGTTGACATTGTTACTTCTTTCTGTGAAGCAAATGACGAGTGAATATCCCCTGTTAATACTACTGTGATGATGGATTTTCCTTTCATTAAGCTGAAGACATCTGACATTTTGGGTTTTTCCTTAAAGAGAGCCCATACCCTCGGGGACCCTTTGCCTCTGAAATGGCTTTGCCTTTTAAAGGCAATGAGTTATCACATCAAATGTCAGAGAGAGGATTTCATGCCTCATTAAAGCAAGGCATTGTGTGCAGCTGGGATCAGGTAGACAAGAGACTGATTTTTCTATTCATTAGGGTGTTTGTCTCATTCCAGGCATTCATGTCACCCTTCATGATTCTGTACTAATGCAAAGTCTCTGATGTTATTATTTTTTTCCTCTAGTGTGAAGACACCCTACTATGGCTCTGGTGTGCTCATTGAAAGCAATGACATTTACACCAAAGTTTATGTCAAATTAGGCCTGAATCTCATGTGGAACCAGGAAGATGCACTGATGGTATGTGTGACCCAAGTCTTTCTTACCAGTATCTCCTGGGTTTAAGAACCTGCTTTATACTGAACAGAAAGAGACTCTCATTGTTTGACAGAGCTGGAGTGTTAGGCTGACTCATCCAACTGACACTCTTAGTACCTTATTTTAAACCCAGAAAGTTCCTTTCTCTGGAGTGTGATGGAGGTAGCAATATGGCATGCGGGTGATCTTGCCTGTCTGAAGAAAAGAGCTTTCTGAGAAATAGCTGATATTTTCCCTCTAGCACCCTCACTACCCAAGCTGCATTTTACTCCATTTGTCTTTTAAAGGACTGACATCGCTGACTTTCCTAATTTATACCAAGATTTACATTTAATCCCAGTAAGGAAAAAAAAAAGAAGAAAAAAATATTTCTGTAATTTTTAAGATGGCTTTCCTCCTCATCTTCACCACTATGGTGGTTGCTGCCATTATTGGACTCTGTGAGCTTCAGTCACTTCTTTCCATTTTCTCTTACTTTTTGCATCTCTGTATTTATTAAATATGTCACAAATACTTTTGCAGTAGTTACTTCTCTAAGAGTTTTAGGTTCACCATCGCTTCCATCATTTAGCAACTTCCCTTTCAAGTAAATGTGTTTACTTCCGAATGTCTCTGTGCTCCAAATAACTATTTTCCCTTTTTCTTTCCATTGCCTAGGTGGAGCTGGACACCAAATTTAATAACCGTACCTGTGGTCTCTGTGGGGATTACAATGGAGTTCCCATCTACAATGAGTTTATCAATGCAGGTGAGTCATCCTCCCATACTGAGTTGTCACAGAAGATATGCACAGAACTTAACAGCCTCTCAGAGGAGAGCCACTTTCACCAGAGAGATTTCTGTGATTTCCAGAGAATCAACATTATGTTCCAGTGCTGCATTTCTGGTCTAAAGTTATTTTATTCCAGATGAATCATCTTGTTCTTTTCTCTCTTTTCTCATTAACACTTTAAAATTTCAAACACACACATAACAGCCATAATTCAAAGCAGAGACATGTGTCTAACAGGCATATATGATACCATAGTAATTGGTTTTTTTCATCAGCAGAGTCCCAGGAATCAGATGCTCCTTGTTGTCAATTTTTTGTATCTCAGCAAGTCCTCTTTATAATTTTTTTCTCGTAGATATGAGCTACAATTCAATTACCTATGGGAATTTACAGAAAATCAGCAAACCCAATGCCAGATGTGAAGATCCTGATGAAACCAAGGCTCTCCCAAGCTGTAATGGCCATGTGAGTATTCCTAGTGGTGAACTTCACTTGTGTGAGCACACAGGGACATCCTTGTGCTACAGGGAGGTTAGCGTCTGAGTAAATGGGAACAATTTGTCCCTTCCAGGGCAACTGGTTTCTTCTTCCTTTCTTGAATAACTGTTGATATTCATAACATGACAGTTTTTCTGATAAGAGAGGAAGTGTCTAGAAGCTCAGGTGCTTATAAATCTTCAACATTATTACTCTTCTTCCTCAGCGTGATGAGTGTCGGAGGCTGCTGACTTCCTCTGCCTTTGCTGATTGCTGGGTACGCCTTAATTTGGAGATGTACATCCAAGCCTGCATGCAGGACAAGTGTGCCTGTGAGGGAAAGGAGGATTCCTTCTGCCTCTGCAGCACCATCTCCGAGTTCTCTCGCCAGTGCTCACACGCGGGTGGCCGGCCGAGCGAGTGGAGGACACAGCACTTCTGCCGTAAGCAGCTACAGAAACCCAGTTCTTTCTGCCTGTAGCAATGGGAGATACTTAAATTCATTCTTTCCTTCATTACAAAACTATAGGCATAGATTATATATTTAATATCAAGAATGCAATAAATTACATGCCATGTTCTTTCTGTTTTCTTGTATTAACCTTATTATTAAGAAATCTTGTTTCATCAAGTAGAAATTCTGTTCCAACTAAAAAAAATGTGAGCTCTGCTCTGCTGCAGATGTCTGGGATAATTTGGCCTATTTGAGACAACAAAAAATAAAATATTAAAAGCAGGGAAAGCAGCTCAGAAACAGTCAAACTTGCTTTGCCAGATGGAGTCTGGCTTGGGATGCCACTGACTTGAAGGGAGGAGGGGATATGATCTGTGGTTTCTGAAGTATGGTGGCCTTCACACTCAAATAACTGATGGTGTCTTTCTCATTCCTTCAGCCAAGACCTGTCCTGAGACCATGATCTATAAAGAAAGCAGCTCACCCTGCATGGACACTTGCTCACACTTGGAGATCAGCAGCCTTTGTGAGGAACACTACATGGATGGCTGTTTCTGCCCTGAAGGCAAGTGGTGTTGTTATGGATCAAAACCAACCACAGAATGTTAGGGATTGGAAGGGACCTAGAAGATCATCTAGTCCAACCCCCAAAACCAAGAGTTCTGGCAAAGGAGATTATAGTGATAATATTAATGTAGTCAAATTATATCTTAAAAATAAGTACTGCTACTCATTATTCCCCCCCCCCCACCAAGAGGAGCATATTTTTTTTTTAAAGGAGTTTCTAATTGATTAATCAGTGATTTTATAGTTAAATCTTATCAACTGACACACTGACAGGTGCTAAATCTTCTTTTTATTTCTCAACAAATGGACTGCTAATATATAGAAAACATGCTTTTTAGGTCAAGTAATTCTGACACAGTGGACATAATTTGCTCCGAGAGTGATAATGAGTAATAGTACGGAACATTCTCAGACTTAATGACAAATTTGGGGGAAAAAAGATCACAGTGACAGTCTAGAAGTGTGGAAATGGGTTATTCTGTAAAGAGCTGGAGTAATTTACTTGTTCTTTACAGGAACTGTGTTTGATGACATCACTGCAAAAGGCTGCATACCTGTTAGCCAGTGCCACTGCAAACTGCATGGAAAGAAGTACTCACCTGGACAAAGCATCATCAATGAATGTGAAGAATGGTGAGGATCTGGGTCGTTCATACACCTTTCTTGGAATTATGTTTAATGGATCTGTGTTTTTCAGTCCTCTGCTTTGTCATAGGAGACTTCCTGAGAACATCCTGAACTTACCATTTTTGTTGCTTACCTATACAACCAATTTTCTGAAAAGTTTTCATGGTTGTGTGGCATAAAGTAGAGGGAAGATCTTAAGGAAATGATCGAAAATACAGTTTTAAAACAGCTGGGGAGGTGTTGCTGTTTTCTAGATTTACAGATTCTTTCAGTACTCCCAACTCCTGTCATATCTACAATTTTTTATTATTTGTCTGTTTATAGCACCTGCAATTCAGGCAGATGGACGTGCAAAGATTTACCCTGTCCAGGTACATGCTCAGTGGAAGGAGGTTCCCATATTACCACCTTTGATGGAAAGAAATACACCTTTCATGGAGACTGTTACTATGTGTTGGCCAAGGTACTGTGTGCTGTAGGGCTTTTCTCCTACAGAGTAAATACAACTGTCTGTGTGCTGATAAGTAACAGCTGCAAATTGTTGTTTTACTCTATTCTTATGGAATGAGGGATACAGAAATAATAAAAACTATAATGGAAAATTCAGGATGGGCCATAATAGCCCTGGGGGGAGCTGGGCACTTAGCACAATGGGTAGTTAACAGAGACTGTAGACTCTGTATGTTGTCATTGTCTAGTGCAGTCATTCACCTGTGAGAAATCAAAGTATCACTCTGGCTGCATGGATAGGTAGATTCCCAACACTGGAAGGTCTTGGGGTTAGAAGCTCTCAGCCAGATCTGGAATAGCTTTTCTTTTTTCTGGGTTATCAAAGTCAGCTGAGGAAAGGGAGTTAGGCAGATATGTCATTCAGCAGTCCCTGAAAGATCTAGTGCCTGCTCTTTTAAGGGTCTTGTAGAACTAGAAATGATACCACTGAATTAGTTTGAAAGACAGTTCAGCTTCCAGAGCCAGTGATGAAGTGGTGGTCTTAAGATGCCAGTTCTCTAGTGCTTGCTATTGTAACTGATGACTTTAGTCTTTGTTTTGGAAATTTTCTTGTGAGATAGTTTGATTGAACTAATGGATGTTTATTTTTCTGTGATTGTAGGGTACTGGACATGACAGTCACACTCTCCTGGCAGAGTTGGCTCCCTGTGGCTCCACAGACAGGCAGACCTGTTTGAACTCTGTAGTGCTGTTAACAGATCACAGAAAGAATGTAAGTGTTCTGTGGGTTCTGCTAGATAAGTTGAAAATCTGTATGTTTCCCTTACTGTGGAACAGTAACTAATTCTGCATTGCTTTTGTGGATAGAGGAAGCACCTGAGCCTTAAAAACAGGTCAGGCTTCTATATCAAGAAGTCAAAATAGACCTAAACTGAGCAAAAGATGAGATGCAAATAAGTTGATGTTTCCCCCTCTTCCTTTCTCTTTGCTAAATGACTGTATTCCAGACTGTCTGGAATTAAGAATTTCATTCTTCCTCTCATACATTTTACTTTATTTAGATATAATTTTATAGATCTAGATTTTATAGAAGAGATCCCATTTTTTTAATACAATCCAGCTATCTTAAATATTTAGATTTCCCTTCACTGTAGTGTTGTGTTTGGTTGTGGAAATATCTATATTTATACATAATTTTTCATACATGTGCACGTGTTTTCCTCCTGTGTTTCTGGTCTTCCCTGTCCTGGCCAACATAACTAGAAAAAAACCAAACCAAATCAGAAACCCATCATTTTATGTTTCTGTATGCACAGACTGGCATTTCATCAGGAATTTTAACAAACTGCTTTCTTACCATGCCAGAAGCATCTTAAACAACTGCACTGAAGCTGTGACATGTGCTTGTGTAGGGAATAAGAACTTGCTACAGACCCTTAGGGCCCAATATTTTATTTTATGTGCTGAAGCCAAAGTGCTTATTATAAACACATTTTGTGTTTTGTTACAGCTCTAAATTGCTGTAGGCAGGTGCTGGTGAAACACTGATTATCAAGATAAAACCTTATTGTATGCTACAGGTCTGCTGCCACACTTGATTTTAAGACAGATTTTTCCTTTCAAAGATTTTAAGTTCTGGTCACAGTCTAAATGTGAAAAATGTCTCCCCTCCTTTATTTATTTTTTTTATTAGTTACTTTCCCTCCATGATTCTATTTGTTATTTTTCAGGTGGTGGTTTTCAGATCAGATGGCAGCGTGTTACTGAACGACATGACAGTGAACGTGCCTCATGTGTCAGGTAAGGGATGTAGCCTTGTGTGGTATGTGTCACTCATCTGACTTTTCATCTTGAGGTGTATTTTTTTCAGAGGCAAAAGTGGAAGACAAGCATATGAAATTTGTTCAGATTTGGAAGAACACGGGAATGAATGATGAATGTGGATGGATGGTTGTGACTGAGAATTTAATGGGCAAACTGGCTGTATACAGCAGATAATGGCAAAAATGTCCCCTCCTTTTTTTTCATACATCTTGAATATACTTTGGCATGTATCTTGGGAAAGAGGGATTGTCATGGTTTAGATTTAAAGCAGATAATCTGACTATAAAGAGGGGTATTTAGCACTTTGCAAGTCTGGCTTTGAAATGATGCGTTTACTGCATAGTTCCTGTTTTGTCTTTCAGCCAGCTTCTCAGTATTCAAGCCATCTTCTTATTACCTTGTTGTACAAACTTCTTTTGGGCTTCAGCTTCAAATCCAGTTGTTTCCAGTCATGCAGCTGTTTGTGACTGTGGATCAATCAGTTAAAGGAAAACTTCAAGGCAAGTGTCTATTGAAACAGGAAGCAAAGCCATGCTGTTTCTCAGCATGACTCCTTAGTCATGTATTCTTTCTGTGAATGATAATTTGTTGTACTAATTGATAAAAGAGGAGGAAACTAAAATGAGAAAACGCAGCATTGAAAGACAATTGACCCAAGAAAACTAGAAATTTTTTTTATTGATTCATACTGAAGTGACCTCTCACTCCAGTGCCAAGTTTGATTTTTAGTTATCCACAAAACCATGGGTTTTTTGGTGTGTTTTGTGTTTTTTATCTCCTGAGGCAGAGATAAAGACATAATAATGAAGATTCTTCTCAAGAAGTTCTAAATTTAAAGTAGAGCTTCTAAATCTTCACTACTTACAATATGCATTAATACTGAGGTATGAACTTCTGTTTCTAATGTTTGTGATCAACTCACCTTTTAGAATGAAAATGATAAATAATTAGACACAATTTTGACCTTCTTTTCCAATAGGTCTTTGTGGAAACTTCAATGGAATTGAAGGTGATGACTTCAAAGCAGCCAGTGGGCTGATAGAAGCGACAGGATCTGCCTTTGCTAACACATGGAAAGCTCAG
The DNA here is from genome assembly GCA_024611195.1 of Ceyx melanurus. Taxonomy (NCBI): domain Eukaryota; kingdom Metazoa; phylum Chordata; class Aves; order Coraciiformes; family Alcedinidae; genus Ceyx; species Ceyx melanurus. The sequence goes on from JANHGL010017493.1 coordinate 73,969, forward strand.
TCCACCTGTAAAGACCAGGTAGAGAAGCTGGAAGACCCCTGCAGCCTCAGCATTGAGAGTGGTAAGCACAGTGATAACTCAGATGTTTGGTTTCTGTCAGAATGAGCAGTGTTTGTTGTATATTACGGCAACAGGCTTCTAAGACTTGTAGTCTGGAAGTGAAGTTTCTTTTCAGAGGACTGTCAAATTAATAAATTATTTCTGCCAATATGTGCATGCAAGCACTGATTTCCCACCAAACTGAAGTGAAAGTTTAGGGAGGGATTGAAGAGAAATCCTGAGCTGGAAGATAAAGGAAGTAGGGTCATTCATTTATATTATCTGCAAAGGCAGCTTGTATTTCCTAGTATTATTTATCCCTGTGTTTAACTTAGCCCCTTCCATGTGGGAACATAAAGTTATAACAATTCCATGTAAACAAGTTGTAGTAAGATGCAAATTTTTATTTTATGATTGTATTACTACTTTTAGGTAACTGAATCAGAGACTGGACGTGTATGTGCAGTGATTGCATGTAGTTCTCACACTCCCCAGTGTCCACAGTTCTCTCAATGTCTATTATTGCATTTTTGCGACGACATGATGTGACACATGAAGATAAGTGGATGGAATGGATTGAACGATACAATTCAATTTTTCTCTTTTTTTCCCCTCCCCCCCCCAGCACATTATGCTGAACATTGGTGTTCTCTGCTCAAAAATAGAGAGGGTCCTTTTGCAAGATGTCACTCAGTCATTGATCCTTCAGACTATTACAAGGTATTGTAATCCTGCACACTTTTCAGTCCTCCTTTGTTTCAAATGGATTACTATAAACATTTATTATTGTTCAAACCTTTGGGACGTTATTGAGTCACTTTCCTCTAAGAGCTGGAAAAGTTTTTGCAGTGACTGAGGCATCACAGACTGTATCCAAAGAATCTCCACTGGTGAGATTCTTTTTGAGACCTGCTGCAGAAAAATGAAAAATTATTCTTCTGGTTTCTTATGCTTTGTATTTACTGTACATTTTTTATTGGATTGGATATTTGAACTGGAAAGAAACACAGAATCATTGAATGGTTTGGATTGGAAGGGACCTTAAAGATTATGTAGTTCCAACCTCCCAGCCATAGAGTGGGACACCTCCCACTAGACCAGGTTGTTCAAAACCCTATTCATCCTTGTTTCGAAAGAAGATGCAAGAGATGCAAGTGTGCACAGAAGGTTCAAGTGTACCCTTTCTCAGTTTAACTGAGAAGGAATATTATCAAAATCCTTTAATAAAATGTTGTTAGGAAGCTGACTAGTACTTAAAGGTTCGAGAGGCTTGGCATACATTAGGATAAGCATCCAAACGTTTTTGTTTTGTATGAAATGAAGCAGCACTTTCAGTCTCTAGTCTTTGTCCATTCCTTGCATTGTTCTCTGATTATGGGAATTAATAAAAACAAGAGCAGAAGGAGGACACAGGATATTTCATAGCAACTGAATTGGACTTGCCCACTGGTTTCCTGTGGGCTTACTGACCTTTTTATTCTTTTTTCAGAAATGTAAATATGACACCTGCCTCTGTGAAGACAATGAAGAATGTTTGTGTGCTGCCCTGTCCTCTTACTCAAGAGCCTGTGCTTTCAAAGGGATCATACTGGGAGGCTGGAGAAATAATATCTGCTGTAAGTAGTGGAACTGTAATCCCCAGGGAATTCATTAGACACAAGAAAATAAGAGGGTTCTCTCTGAATTTGGTTGTTAGTCATCTCAGTGTTAAAGGATTTGGAGTATTCTAGAAAAATTTGATGGACTTAAAAGAAACAGTGCTTAAAATGTTTACTAATATGTGTTATATTCTTGAGCTGCCAATTCTTCATGACTTACTTCAAAGTAGAAAGCAATATTTTTCACTTTCACCTTCTTGCCCCAATTTAAATAATAATGTTCTCTTTGACTAATGGAATCCCAGCCACCATGGCTTTTACATAGTCTTTGTTTATCAGGGTGTTTGTTTATCATTATGCTTGTTTTTCACTTGCAGTACAGTATTGTTGAGACTAGTTTATTGTATTGTGCTCTCTTTCTGCCTATCAGTAGGTGAAACAAATGCTGATATGAGAGACTTAGTAGCAGTTAAAAATAAGTCTTCACCTGGTGAACAAAGTTAGGCCAGCATTACTTGTGGTTTAGGATTTTTTTGTATTTTAATAAATTCTAAGGAAACATTTTTACCATTCCATGCTCAACAGCCAAATCAGAAATGTCAAGTTAAATTGTCCATCCTGCATCCCTTTGTTATTTTCTCTCCAGTTGGTGAAGTGTCTGCCTGCCCAGGAAATCAGATCTTCCTCTACAATCTCACAATGTGCCAGCAAACCTGCCGTTCCCTCGCTGATGGTGAAAAGCACTGTCCACAGGACTTTGCTCCCATGGAAGGCTGTGGCTGCCCATATAATACCTACCTGGATGACCACGATACCTGTGTGCCCGTCTCCAAGTGCCCCTGTTATTACAAGGGATCATATCTGGAACCTGGGGAATATGTCACAAAAGATGGAGAACGCTGGTATGTTTTATTAAGGCTTCTTCTTTTTTTCTTTATATATATATATATAGTGAAGATAAAAGCCCTTTGAATGCCTTTTGAATAGGCATAAAAAGACACTGTGTATCCAAATGAAGGCTTTGATTGAAGTGATCATTGCTATCTGTTTCCTTATTATCCATTTTCTGTCATCAGAAAGCATAGCATTTAAGGATTAATTGAATAGCTGTCATTCCTTAAAACATAACCTTTCTGTGCATTACGCCTAAGATTTTGCTACACTTTTTCTACAATTGAAACTTTATTAGAGTTCACCTTGAAATGCCAGTAGAAATTATGCAACATGTCTCTGATAAATACTCTCAAATTTATATAAACAAATACTTAGGTTTAAATTGAATACACAGAGCCTACTTCTTAATTCCTACTTACTTCCCTTTTTTTCTAGTGTTTGCCGAAATGCAAAGGTTCAGTGTACTTCAGTGAAAATAAAAACAACAGGTAAGAGACAGTCTATAAAGTACAATAAAATAAAAAGCATAACTTAACCTCCAGAGCCAAACCTACACCTTCCACTTGAATTCTCCATGTATTTCTTTTCTTTGCTTCTTTTTTATGTGAAACTCTTAGTGCATTTTCACTGTGTTCTGTCTTCATTGACTTTTTTTTTTTCATAAGAGGAGACATACCCTGAGATTTCAGTAACTGCCATCTTTCTCATACATTGCTTTTGCCTTTTCTCAAGTCATCTAAACCAAGAATGTACTTTCCAGGTGTAACAGAATGTTCTTCCAACAAGACATACTTTGACTGCAGCACATCCTCCAAGTGGACCTCACAAACACCTGTACAACTGAGCTGTCATACACCTGATGTTGTATGTATCCAGTTTTTCTCTGTGCCATATTTCCTTGAGTCTGTTCTTTAAATGACACAGAAAACACATCTGTAACAAACAGTTCATTTCTCTTTGGTTTCATCTTCCTTTCTTTTCTCCCCAGTGATATTGCCCTGTTGCCCATTTCATGATGATTCCCTTTATGGATTCTCACTCCTTTTTACTGTGTCCTCAGTAGAGTTTTACCTCCCAAATGAAATATTATTTCAGTTCTTAGACAAAAAAGAAAATAAAAACCTTATAAATGTTAAAAAAAAACATACAATATTAGAATGTTTGGTTGTAAATGTGATTTTTACCAGAGTGCTTATGAATTGGAATTAAAATGCAATGATTTTTCATAAAGTAACAATTTCACCTTCTATTTCGTAGTTCCAAGAAGAGTGTGTCTCAGGCTGTGTGTGCCCTGAAGGTTTATATGATGATGGCCAAGGGCACTGTGTTGAAAAGAAGGACTGTCCATGCTTTCATAACAACCAGAGGTATTCTTCTGGACAGAAGGTCAAAATGGACTGCAACACCTGGTATGCTGTAATTCTGTCCACTCTTCTAAATATATTATATGCAGTAAATTAATAGTCATGTCCTGGGCTGGCAGGAGGGTTGGACTTGATGATCTCCAGGGGTCCTTCTAACCCCTACCATTCTATGTCTAGGCTTATGTTTACAGTGGCTGCAATACCTGCAAGTATAAACCTTTATTCTGTTGTCTGAGGAAATACAAATTGTGCTGAAAATATTGGGATAACACCTTTATTTTCTGTAGGCATTTCTTATTGGGAAAGTGAACTCACTTTTTGATGCAACCAGATCTAAAACATGTAGCTGGCCAGAGTTAAAAGTCATGCTACAAAATAAAATATTGAAATTGAGAGTTAAGACACTCTAACACTGACATGGGTACTGTATACACTATCATGTTATATTGGGTAGCTGCTTGGTTTTTCCTGCAGTTTAACAAGTATGCCCTTGGTGAGATCTGAAAATTCATCTCTGCTCTCTTCTAGTACCTGCCAGAAAGGGTTTTGGAGCTGCACTGAATACGTGTGCTATGGGACTTGCACAATATATGGGAGTGGCCATTATATCACCTTTGATGGAAAATTCTATGACTTTGATGGGAGTTGTGATTATGTGGCTACTCAGGTAATGCTCACTGGGAGACCTGAAATGGCATCTGATTGCCTTGAAGATCTACTTTCCTCTCTGGTTTTGTCATTCCTTATTTCCTGCCATGCCTCTTCCTGAGGTGTTTACTCATTCTGCCAAGATAAATTCTGTATTTTCAGTGCAGGCAAGCTGTGTGGTATTTTTTTTTCCTGATACTGTCCTCATAAATTTTATGTAACAGAACTGTTTGATAGTGAGAGCTAAGAGCTTGCTATTGGTTGTGAAACAAATCAACATTCGAAGTTTACAAAACAAATATACTTATATTGAGATATATATTCCTCATTTTGATTTATTATCCCACTTCCCAGATTTTGCCTCACATAAGACTCTGCTTTTTATGTGCAAAGATGTGTTCATGCATCTATAAAAATATATGTATGTAGGTTTTCACATATGAAGCATTATTAAAGATTTATTCATTGTGGAGATTTAAACAACCAGAGTGATTATAAGTTTGAACTAAAAATTTAAATATTCTACCTAATTTTCTTATGCTCATTTTTTCCTTTTTCGACAGGATTATTGTGGTGACAATAACTCCAGCGGCTCCTTCAGTATCATCACCACAAATGTCCCTTGTGGAACTACAGGAGTCACCTGCTCAAAGTCTATTAAGATGTTTCTAGGGGTGAGTAATGATACTCAGTACGTATATATTAGTAGTAATGCATTACAATGAAAAAAATAATGCTCCAAAGCAGTATCCTTAATAGCAGCTATGACAATTAAAGGTTAGAGGCCCTATCATATTATTCTATAAAGGTGTCGATTCTCAGGTACCGAAACCTTTCTCAAAAAATTGTGCTATATCACCTTCTGTCATCATGCGAAGTCATCCCAGACTCTTGAGTTACTGGTTTCAGAATAAGTTGTATTGTTACAAGTGTCTCATATTTTTGTTTTCTCATAAACACTGATGTTATAATATTTATCTTTTTGTCTTTCCAGAAAACGGAACTGGAACTGAATGACAAAGATTACAAAGAAAATCAGCGTGACGTTGGTGATGATGTGCATTATGGCAACAGGACAGTAGGCCTCTACCTTGTCATTGAGGCTAGCAATGGTGTGATGCTTATCTGGGATAAGAAGACCACTGTCTTCATCAAGATGACCCCCAATTACAAAGTTAGAACCTGTCTATATTTTTTTTTCTGATAGTAGAAGCATGAATAGATATATGAGATAAGGAAACATAAATATTCTTTTATTCTGACTCCATGTTTAATTCTTATATCCTCTGCACATTGATGATTGGCTCAGGTTATCACTATCAGAGCTGGAGAGGTGCTACTGGGGTTCTTAGATTTCCTCCCAATGCCTTGCAGAGGTTGCAAAGCATATAAGTGCAATAGAACTAAAAATCGAAGGCATTCTGACTTTGTGAATATTAAGAACCAGGCATCCAAAGTAATTTAGGGGATGCAAACTGACTGTATGTGCACTTGGAAACCTGGGTGGAATCTCAGCCCCGAGTTAAAACCAAACTCCCTCTGCAATGCACAGAGACAGTTCTGATTTCTGAAAATCAATGTGCTGAACTGTAGAGTACTGAATTTGCTGGGCTGCATGAGGAGGTGCAAGGCAGTATAAACTGAGACATACTGTTGCTTGAGGGGGCTGATACACCTTAAATAACACTACCAAAATTGTGGATAAGTTGTCAAGTTCTTGCTTTTAAGAAAAATGAGCCCCTGTATTTTTGTTTTGTTTTGGTTTTTTTTTTCTCCCTATAGATGAAGAAATGGAGCTCATTGTTAGAAGCTTTTGATAAAAAACAGTTTTTAGAAATTCCCTCAGGCTTGTATGAATATCTGAGTTATGATAAATTGAAAAGAAGTAAAAATAAAATATTTTTTCTCAGCTGGAAGAGGCTTAGCCACTCTTTAATGCTGTATGTTGGATAAAGGGCCACCACAGAAACACAGAAATACACTAGATGAAGTTGATTCTCAGGAGGGAAGACAGTGGAATATTTTGCTAAGTACAGACAAATAAAGGTTTGATTCCTGTCAAATGATTTGAAAGTAAAGATGAAATTTACACAGAGATTCACTTCTCCTTTTTAATGTCAATATTTTGCTCTTACTTTCCTTGGAGTCTGTTTCTCACTTCCACGGTGTGCATATTTAAAAGCTGTGGATATGTTCATTTTCTTCTCCAGGGCAAAGTGTGCGGTCTGTGTGGCAACTTTGATGACAAGTCCAACAATGACTTTACAACAAGGGATGGGCTGCTGGAAACTAATGCTCTGAAGTTTGGGAATTCCTGGAAACAGTCTCCCACATGCCCAGATGTCACACAAGAGATTAAGCCCTGTGAGATGAAACCACATCGGAAGTCCTGGGCAGAGAAAGAATGCAACATCATCCAGAGTGAAGTCTTCAAAATTTGTCACTCCAAGGTTTGTAGCAGGCAGAAAATGATGGGACAGCACAATGCATTTCTGGTACTGCAGATGTAGAGAGTCCAGCAGAAATGAAGAGATGGTTAATTAGAATAATTTTCAATTAAGTCTTCAGTAAAACTATAAGTGCCAGTGCATTTCAGCTAGTCTTAGTCATTTGAGTACTTGTGTCTTTATTTCTTGACTCTTTCCTGAACTGCTGTAATTTTAACAACAGTTTGTTCTTAGCTCACAGTGGAAAACTCACCAAAAAATAGTAATTCAATTAACTTAATATATAGTTCCTTTGTTGATGCCTTTGGCACATAAAATCCAGTCTCAGTTGCTCCTCTTGCAGTCCCAAGTAAAAAATTAGAAATGTTTTGCTAATGTGTCACTGGATAAACTTCGAAACATGACAAGCATAAAATTCTCTGCTTCATATTTGCTGTGTAAAGCAGCCTTCCTGTTGTTGCTTACCACTTGGTTAGGAAAGCTTGATGGAAAACAAGACCATTGGCATCAATCCAACCTGGGTTTGAGAGCAGTATAATGGAACTCTTGGAAAATGTGGGCACTGCCAATGACTATTTTTTCAGTCATAGCAAATTATGAAGGCACTAGATTACTTTAAGTCTATTATCCAAAGTACATGAAACTATTTCAAGCCTATAATGTTTCTTTGATTCAGTAATGCTTAGAAACTGTCTCATTCCTGCTCCATTTATTACCCTTATCTCAAGTGATCAAGTTTATCTAGTTTTATCTCAAGTTTACTCATTTGAAAACTAATCTGGAGATGAACTGGGGCATTGTTTCATTCCCCACCAGGTGGACCCGAAGCCTTTCTATGAAGCTTGTGTTCATGATGTCTGCTCTTGTGACACTGGTGGAGACTGTGAGTGCTTCTGTTCTGCAGTGGCTGCATATGCTCAAGAATGTATCAAGTCTGAAGCTTGTGTTTTCTGGAGAACACCTGATATATGCCGTGAGTAGCAGTTCAACTCAACTATCCCTTTCTGGCTGCTGTCAAAAAGAAGATCAAAGAAATAATCTGTGTATTTTATCTTTTTTTTTCTGTTCTCCCCCCATTCTTTTTCTCTTTCCTGTTCTTTTTTATATTTTTTTTCTTGTTGTTGTACTGTTTCACATCAGCCTTTCATTTTGCCACATAATTGATGAACTGCAACTGTTGTTATTTTTCTTCTCTCATTTTTTCAAAATCAGAAGTATATGAAAGTACTCCTGTGTAAATGAAGCCAGTCAGTAATGAGCACGTGAAGCAGTGCCCATTAGCGGTGCTAGTGCTCATACCAGTACATCATAAAATAATGAAAAATAATATTTAAATTAACATTTCTCCAGAAAGGGTTCAAATCAAAATGTTGACAGTCTAAGTGGCAGAAACATTGAGCTGTTTTTTGGTTTCATTTTTCTTGTTATTTGCTTGGGTTTTTTTTTAATTTAAAAAATTCATTCTGATTCAGAATTAAGGATACTTGTAGATTTTAATTGTAAGAAGTCAGTGAAACAATAGTTCTAAGTTTCATTCAGCTCTGATATTTAAGTTTATAAGAGATCCTTCTTCTGTCCATAGTCATCTAAGATGAATTCTGTTTTAAGTTGTATACATAATGTCTTCTATGCTTGATCTTGACCTGCTGGAGGTCACTCTCAGCCCTTGTGATACAAGGTAGAACCATTTTGAATATACTGCAAGAATTTTCAGGAGTTTTCTAGCAGCTAGGAAAGACAAATGTTCTCAAAAATTTACCCTTAATTTTAAGTTAAAACCAAGACTAATTCTGTGAAATTATTTATTTGTGTGTGTGTGATTTGAATCAGCTATTTCCACCCTGTGGCTTGAAAATCTTGGGCCTCAGAGTTTTCCTCCCAAATTTGGATGTACCCTATATTTAAGTATAACAGAAGGAAGCCTGGGTCCTATACCTCAAGACAAAGTTTGCTTCTATAACTTGTATATTCATTTACCTTGTACCTTTAAAGACCTGATCAGATCTGCATTCTGACAACCTTGTTTTTAATCAACTTTTCTTTTTTTCTCATCAGCAATATTTTGTGACTACTATAACCCTCGTAATGAGTGTGACTGGCACTATGAACCTTGTGGCAGCAATATCACAACCTGCAGGATGATTAACAATGTCAGCACCAACTTCACAGTACAGTACCTGGAAGGTAATAAATTCCTTGCCACTTCTGTATTTCATTTCATAGAACTTTGTCCAGGTATCATTTAGTGAATATGTCGTAGTTAGTCAGCTTGATAGGATGCTCCTAAACCTGTTACATTTAATTTGTCTCCAGCCTTACATAAGTATTTCCTATAATGTGTTTTATTATTTATTAACATTACTGGGTGATAGTTACATTGCTGTCAGCTGTAAAATTAGGTCTCTGTTTGGGTAATATTCTAAAATGTGTAAGATTATTATGCCATTATTATTTTACATCCCACCCTAAGGGCTTTTAAAGAGAAGAAAAACATTTTACATGAAAAGAACATTAAGTTACTGATAGTTGGGGATTTAAAACCTTATCATTCTTTATACATCAGATCCATCTTGACTAAATTAATGTGCAGCATTCTCCTACCTTTACAATGGAAAATATCTTTGATATCAGACACATTGATGCAGCTATATATTGGTTAGTGATTATATACAGAGACCACAAAATACAGTCAGAGGGTTACTGGGGTCTAACTCCTTTTTTAACTGTATTTAATTGGGAAATATGATATTAGTAGGTGAAAGTCTTTGTGTTGATAAGTAAAAAAGAATTTCACATTATGGGGACTGCAATGATCTAAGAATATGAATGACTGTTGAAATATCTTCTCTTTTATCTTGTGATAAAATTGAAGAAAACAGGACCTTTTTTGGCTACATAGTCTTTTTGTTCTGGAATGGAGGCAGTTATCTCTAGTTTAGGGATCAGAAAGAATTGCCAGAGATAGACTTTTCTGTTTTAATCCTTGAATTGCTCG
>JANHGL010017494.1:0-53318 GCA_024611195.1 Ceyx melanurus
TAGACCTCGCATCCCTCCCTTCGGCGGTCCGTGCTCTCGGTGCTCTCTCTGGTTTCTGTTCGGGGTTGTTCGAGTTGGTTTTGGGGTTACTGTCGAGCAGGGCTGTGCTTCCCGAGCCCAGCAGCCTGCCCAGGCTAAGTCCCTTCCCTCCCAACTCGGTGCTGGCCGGTTGGCTTCTCTGTTTTGCCAGCCTATGGTTACTTGTGTCGGGGGTTGTTTTGTTTGTGCACCTCGTTACCTGTTGTTTGAGGCCGTGGTCGAGCTTGGCACCCACTGCATTCTGTCGCTGGCTCAGAAATATCGGAGTAATTTCATTTCTTCATCACTAAACAACCTCCTGCAGTGTTTCCCTTTGCTCAGCCCTGGTAACAGACACATAAGACACAGTGTGGGCTGCCCTGCCCCATGGGGTCAGCCCTTGCTGAGCAGTGAAGGGTGAAGAAGTGTGTGTTTTCCTCCCCAATTTGATGTACTCTGCTTGGTTTGAGCTTCTTGAGTAATGTTTCTTCTGGGAGATAACTGTACTTTAAAGAAAATGAATAATTAGACTATGGTGCATGTGCTGGAGGGCAGGAGGGTGAATTACAAGAGGAGGAGTCTGGGTTTGGGGAGCTCTCATCCCTCACTTTCACCTTTTTCTCCCCACAAAGTCATTATTTAAACATGAGTAAAGCAGAATGATGAATAAACATGAACCCCTGCCTCGTGAGGAGGTGAGTTGTAAAAGCAGTGTTGGGGATGTGCTGGTCCGGGTCTAAACATAGCTAAAACTCTCATTCTCATGAATCAAGAGGTGATGCTCCAGCTCTCTGGTTCCTGAAGCCTTGGTCATCAGTTGGGATCAGAGTTCAGTGCTTTGCAATGGGAGATCCACACTGTGCTAGTCACAGTCCCCTCCCTAAAGATGATAAATGCTGGGTAAAAGCAGAAGGGAAGCAAGAGAGATGAAGCAGCTTGTGCGTGGTCACGCAGAGGTCATTGGCAAAATAATTGGTGGTTTAAAAAAGAGAAATAAAATCTGGCAACTCCAGTGTTTTCCAGCTTGATTCACACCTGACTGGCAGTGATGTCAAGTTCTCATCTAGATCCAGTGTTGCAGACTTGAGGAGTTCTCTGATGCGACTCAAATGATTCCTCAGAAAATCAGTGTTTTGGGGAAGAACTGCTCAGTCTGTACATCTGTTTGGCAAATGTGGGAGGGGGGATAAAAGATGCTTATGTTGGGATGTAGTGGCATGGCCTTAAACTACTGGTGAGAAGGTGGCAGGGAGTGTGGAGAGTGACAACCAGCAGCAATGTATGAGTATGAAATAGGGAAGCTTTCAATCCAGGCAGTCTTTGGAGAGACCTTAATGAAGAGTAGAGCTGCATTATGGTAGCCCAGGCAACAAACAAGAGGGAAAAACTAAAGAATCCATGGTATTCCAAGTATATCTGTTTAGTTCACAATGCATAGTCTGTGATTTGCCATGTCCTTATTTAAGTCCCAGTTTCCATCTCCTGTTTCACCCAACATCCGGAGAAAAGAAAATTAATTGGAATTAATCCTTAGCTGCAAAGTTATCTTGACTTTGAGAGGTAAATGCAGCTTTCCTCCTCCACATCCATCTAAATAATGTTCACCCTCTAGTCTCTTCTCTCTTCATTAGAATTTACTTAGTTAGTTCTCTTTGGAATTAGTCTCAGTGACTCACCAATGGCTTTTTTTTCAACCATGTGAACACAACTGACTTTTAGTGGGCATGGTGTCTAGTGAAAGACACCTTCTCCTCTGGAAGGAGACAGCTGGAACAAACCTGGGCACAACACCAAACAGTGTGTGGAGCATCTCTCTGGCTTGATTAGGTGGCTTCTTATCTCCTCTTGGCAATGCTTCAGGGTGCAAATGTGCCTCAGGGTTATTAATGCTATGCTTATGCTTAATTTGTATAACCAACTGTAAGGAAATAAGATGCCAAAGCTACTCCTTCTGATCCTGCCTTTGGTCATGACAGGAATTTCTCTCTCTGGGTACCATGGGGATTAGTTGGATGAGTCCACCAGAGGATGAACTTGTTTTAGTCATTCAAGGAGTAAGAAAAGCTTGGGAATGCCTCTCTCCCTTGGAAGCAGGGTTTTATATATGCTGGCTTTAATATTACCAATTAAACATGGGTTTGTTCCAATACCTTCAGCCTGGAAAATAAACCCAAACCACTTTTGTAGCAATCTAAATGAAAAATAGCTTTATTCAAGCAGCAGTCAATGGGCAGGCCAATGCAAACAGCTCTTCCTCAAATAGTGAGTGGTCCAATTCCTCCTGATTTGAGCTCCAGTGGCTCACTGGCAGCTGGGGGATCAGAAATGGCACAAGGAGCCAATCCTGGCTTCATTTGGATTATAAAATCAAATATGACCAAAAATTACCTTATGTTGATGGTTAAATTCTCTCAGCATTAAAAAAAAAAAAAGATGAAAGGGAAGGTTTTGAAGCTGCTCTGTGACTAAGCTGGAAACACAAACGTGGTCTGGCAGGGGGAGGTTGTGCATTTTTAATTTGGTATTGATTCTGGTTGTCAGTGCAAGCACTATTTAAGCAAGAAACTCTTCCTCTAGGGCCTTCATGTTAATACACTTATCGTAGCCTCCTTATCCTGTTAAAAGGCAGGGAATTGGATTGCTGGGGGTTGAACAGCTGCTTGAAGTCAATCTCTGTGTGGCCAGGGTGAAGGGAAACAATATTAGTGAAGGGAAGCAGCCTAGCAAAAAAACTGAGAACCTGGAAGCAGAGCCTGCAGATGTCTGAAAGGTTCAGGGGTGTTGTGAAGCACAGAAGACATCTGGTCACATTTGGATAATCCCATCAGTGGCCATAGAAAAGTCTCCCCTCTCTTCACCTCTGCTTGTCAAAAGCCATGGAAGGCATGTTTTTATATCTGTTTTTATTCTCTTATCTCATTGCTATGTGAATGTTGCAACATTAAACTTGAGTTTTGATCCACTTTTCATTGACATTTCCAACAGTTATCCGTGAGGAGTGTGCTTGTTACCTGTTTTGTCAGGGGTCTGTAGGAAATATCTTCATTTATGCTGCTTAACCACTGAAATCTATTGTTTTATTTTTTCTTCTTCAGTCTCTCCACTCCAGACCAGCCACAGACCTGTTTGTGATCCCAGTCTCTGTCCTCTTCCAGTCCAACTGTTCTTCTGGAGACTGGTTTTGGAGGCTGTCCCAGTGTCACAAGTTAATTCTCACTAACTCTATTTGCTGTACTCTGTGCAGGGACCAATTTTCTTGCTGCTTCAACTCTGCATGCACAAAAGTAATAGCTGTACCAGTATATTAGATGTTGGGCCTGCCACACATTTTTCCCATTGCTGGGTGGCACCCCCAAGGAAAACCAAGTAACCTCACAAAGCAAAATCACACTCCCTTGCACCAGCTGAACCTCTGGATCAGGGGTTATAAATATATAAATACTATATAAATCTATATAAATACTGAATTAGCTTGAGAAACCACTGAGGTGAGTTGAGAAGCTGGAAGGAGAAAATAAATCCAACTTAAATCACTTTTCCCCTTGGTGTTGTGCTGGGGTTTAGTCTCACAGAGAGTTTGCAACTTGAATTCTAGGCAGTGCTTTGTAAATGCTTGGTTTAGCATCTTGAAAAGTCAAGTTTTGGTGCCTTTCTAACCTTAATACACTTGTGCCTTGAGTATTGAAAGATCTAAGGTCAAGCTGAGTTCACAGAGTGTATTTCTTGCTGTCCTCTCACACAAAGGTGAAGTTAAATCAAGAGCCAAATGTCTCCAGCCCTCTCTTGGTGGGGAGGAGGGCAGCTGGTGTTTAAATGAGAATGCTGCTGCTCAGAAATCTCTACTCTCCTTCTCCTCCCCAGTGCACTGGCTCTAGTGAGGACCCTGCAGCAGAGCCACATCATTTAACCAGCATTAGAGATGGGGCCAGAGCAGGGGGTGTGTTGTGACAAAGCACTTGACACTCACTCTACTGCTAAAATATCCTTTTTTTTTTCCCCAGGATTTCAGATTGAGCCATTGGAATCTTGCTCTGTTTTGATTAAAACAGACAGAAGGCCTAGCATGTGTTAAGAAGGTAGAGAATTGCATCCTTGCAGAGGGGAGCTACAGGTGAATTTATTCAGGTCTGGCACTGGTGGGCAAGTAACCACAGGGGAGATCTCCATTCTAAGCACAGGGTGTTTACTCAAGGAATATTTATATGGCTTTCTGGAAAAACTGATCCAATTGACATCCTTTTTCTATCAAAAGGTTGGAGCTTTTCCTCAAAAACAAAGAAAAAACCCAAAGCAAACCCAACCAAACAGAAAACAAGAAACCTTTTAAAATCTCCTGCTGACCTGTGGCAATTACTGCCTAGTGACCTCTTTTTTTCAGTGGATATAATTGCCAGCTCCATCTTGCACTTTTAGAAATCATTTTGGTGTTCCTGAGGCAGTGATTCCATCCCTTAAAGGTGACAAAGGGTTGTCTAACCCTCATTAGGTTTAAAACCACCCCTGCTCAAGGGCCAGTGGTGATTCTGGGGGGAGATTCCACCTTCCCCAGGCTGCAGTGATGTAGAGAAGTGGAAAACAGCCAAGTGCATCATCATTTTAGTGATGCTGCCAGTGAACTTCATCTGCCTGCAAAGGTGTCTGCTCTTAATTTAAGGTCATTAACCTTAACAGTGCTGCTTGGTTTGCCTGAGGAAACTCTGCCAGGGCATCTCTAAGCTCAGCACAACTTGCTGCCACTGACTGAGGAGCAAAGAGCAGGTAGGAAGTGTTTGGAGGTGCTGATGGATGTAGGAGCACTGGCTTTCTTGTGGGGACCACAATCCTTTGAAGGCTCAGCTCTCCTGCAGCCCTGAGATTCATTCATTTCATCTGAAGCATCTTGTGGGAGACAAATTCAGGCAAGTTCAGATCAATTATCACACCAAAAAAAAATAAATAAAAAGCAGCTTGCATTTCTCTGGGCAATCTGTGTGCACTGTAATGTCAAGCTGTGCATGAGAATATGTTAGCACAAAGGAAGGTAGGATGCTCTAATTAGCAGTCCCAAAAATGAAATACCAAGGTGTTATTTTGGTGACTAAGAGCCAGACATGTACAGCTTGTGATCCAGGGATGTGGTGGAGCTGCTCTGTGCTCTCAGCTGCTTTTTCCCAGGAGGATATTAGGCACTCATCACCACTGTACCCTCTTTATTTTCTTCTAGGGTTCATATAAATTAAGCTTGAAAGGGCTTTAAATGCAGTGCTATTTCTGTAGGTGTCTATGACAAGTACAGTTGGATGGGAACTTTCCAAGAAAACTGTTTCCCCCCCCCCCCTTTAGAAGGAGTTTGGAAAATGTCAGTTATGTCAAAACCAAAGGCCCTTGTGCAAGGTTTTTTTTTCTTCTATGTAGGGTCCCACTGATGAATTTCAAGGATTTGTTGTGAAGTCTGAGCAAGAAAACATGCTAAATCCTCCAGAGCTGGGAGCAATCAACTGTTCTCTTTCACTCACAAGAGAAAAACCAACACTCTTTTGGCTCCTTTCTCTGTTTCCTCCTTCCACAGTGCCTTTAGTTCTGGATATTTCCAAATTCCTTCTTGTAATTCACAACAAAGCTTTCCCAAAACACCAGAAATTCCCAGAGGAGAAGAAATCCTGATTTTATTTTATTTTATTTTTTTTCCCAGGCTGTGTACAATGCCTTTGGGTTTGCTCCCTATGGGGATGGTGATAATACTTCTGCAGGCCACTTTGCTTTTTAAGAACCATTTCTGGATCCACTGATGAGATGAATTGGAAACATCAGTGTCCTGCTTTTACCCCTCACTGGTTCCTAGAACTTCTAGAATTGGAGCTCACAGAGGAAAAAAAAAAAAAAAGCAATGAAAATGCAGAACACATGAAATCCTTTCATCACCTTAGACCCAGTCTAGCTGATTTCCCATTGCCTGCCAGGTCTGGTGCTTAATGATTTGAGATGCTGCTCTGGGCTGAGCTGACAGCAAACCTTCAGCCAAGGCTGATAGGTGGGAGGCACTGGGTTGTGTCTGTGTTCCTTGTGGTATTTGCTCTGCACTGCCCAGGACTGCATTATTAATGCTGGAATTGCAGTGCTCTTGGATGTGGGAATGGCTGCTAAATGGAGCTGACAAGTGGGGAGGAGAGCAAAGAGGAGCCTGCCCAGTCCACTTGGAGTTCCTTATTGCCTCACTAAGTTTTAAAAAGCTAAAAACCAAGTGATTTCTCAACATTATCAAGACCAATCATATTAATTTTCCAATGCTTCAGAATACAGTCATGGTTTTAAATACTCCTGCCCTGCTTTATTTGGCTGACAATCTTGAGAGAACTAGATAAAATATAGATTGTAATCACTGAGGAGAGCTGTTTGACAATTGATGTGTGTGTGAGGAGCCTGAGATCACTAATGATTGCAGTTCATCCCCTTTGAAGCCCTATCTGATGCTTCAAGGGCTGCTAACCCGTGGGATCCAGAGGAAAAGGCAGAGCCATAGAACCACAACTCCTTCATCAAGCATTCATTTACCCTCTAGTTGATCATAGTGCAGAAGAATCAAGTCCTCCTTGAAAATCAGAATAATATTTCAGTTGCTAAATGTGTGGCCACACGTCTGGAACCAACTTTCTGCCTGCTTCCCTCTTCTTGCTTTGCAAATATTGCTGATCAAGACAAACTCCCAAGTCCTTCAAAACACAAACCTTTCTTCCAGGTGGCACGTGGTTTGTTTTTTTTTCTTCCCAAAGATGATGTATGGAACTGAGAAGAAAAACCTGGAAGAAACAGCAGTGTAAGCATAGGAATAGCAAAAGCTGTACAGGACGGAAAGCCTGAGCAGTCTGAGAGATTTTGGAGCTGGGGATGATTTTATTAAAGGCCAAGGGAAGCTCAGAGGGTTGATTTTTGCAATGATTTGAGTGGTCAGATAGTCCTGTGAGCCCTTGGGTTCAGGAGATGTCTTTGAAATGGAGTTCTGGGCTTTGGAGTGAAGTCAGAATTGCTTTTAATCAGATTGCTTTTGGCTGTCACCAAAGACCTGCCTGCTCAGATCTTAATGTAAAATGGGATTGCACTGGGATTAATAGTTGGCTCATCCTCTCAAGTCAGTTGGTGCAATTCCTCCCTTTTCAGTGGGGCTGTACTGAATTCCAGCAGCCCAGGAGTTGAAAATAATGGGAATTAATCAATTTGATATTAAGTCAAAGCAAAGAATGTAGCTGGGGTTCTCTCTGTCTGGAGGATTCTAGTAAAGCATATAAATGGGGGAAAAAAAAAAGTACTAATCAACCTGTCATTAGAAAACTTTATGTAGAAACCACATGAAAAGCTTTAAAAGTCTGGGTTTGAGTTATCTCATTCTGGGACAGTGCTGGTAAAAATCACAACAAAATCTAGCAAATAAAACAATAGACAAGGTGGGGAAGGCACAAATCACTTTTAACTTCTTAATTGCAATGATGCATGCCCTGTGTTCATGGAAAACAAGTGTTTGGGGGAAAAGGATGATCATCCATAATGCAGACCTACCAAATCTGAGGGCTCCAGCTTGGAAGAGCATCATAGATTTGAAAACTTTCCAGTCTTCAGGAATTCTTCTGGAAAAATAAACTGGAGAATGTAGTGTGAAGTGTCTGGGCTTCACACCATCCCAGTTATGGAGCTTGGAAGTGACCTGCAGGGACTGGCTTGTTCAGCAGTGTCTGCTTGGGTCTTTGGTGGTTTAGGATGGAGGAACTTGTTCCAAGGTTTGACCATTCTCACAGGAATAGAAATATTTGATTGGGTTTTGAGATGTAAATGTGATGACTAAGGGGATGGAACAGCACAAAAGCAAAACACTAACTGGATTATCTTCTCACATGTTCTTTTATCATTTGAAATATCTATATTTAGGCAGTGGGCTGCTTGCCATAATCACCAACTACATTTTCCTTCAGTCAACCATGTGTGTTTTTCCTGCTGGAGAGTCTTTTGATGCCACTTCATATTTTCTAATAGTTTGTTTGTTTTTTTTTAATCTGTTATATCTGAAGATTAAATCAACTACTCTTAAAGACTGGCCAGACTTTGACCTGACACGGCTTTATTTTTTCCCCTCTGCAACTTGTTTCTTTCTAAAGAGCATTTTAGTGCTAAGGGTCTGCAAGCTTGCTCTGGTGTTCTGTTGTTTGATTCAGCATATGTATTTTATTTTTGATCAATATTTGAACCAACCCTGTCAGACTGCTGACTTGCCTGCCTTGAAACAGCAGTGGATGATCAGCAAGTATCTCTGAAAAGGAAAAGAAATAAATTTAACTCGTATGGCTTTGGGAAAGTGATTCTTGGGATGACTCACCACTCATTTGAGCCATGAATTCTGACTCACTGTGTAGGGTAGCAGGGAAAAGGAATGACAGAAATAGCAAGAAATCTCTAGCAGTCCTACCTAAGGCCATATATGGTGGCTCACAGCATCTGGACTTCAGCCACCTCCCAGCAAGACCAGCAGATGATTATTTCTGGAAGCCCTAGTGGGTTTCTGCTGCTTGTTTTCCCCCCCTGCCTTTGTGGGGAGAGGTTTTGCTATGGCCAGGCTGCTCCAGGCTCTGGACCTGAGGTGATCATCCCTAGGGATGCCTTCTGAGTGGCTGTGGAAACACTCCCAGTGGGGACTGCTGCATAAAACCCAGGATTGCTGGGGTTTGTCCTCTTGGGTCACCTTTGCCCCAAGATGTACTGGTAATGGGGAGTAAAAGGATGAAAAGAGGGAAGCAAACACTCTGCCTCCAGATGTTAGTGCCCTCCTGCTAGGTGTGGCAAAGCATGTGTGCAAAGGATTATCTGGGAGATATTTGTTGTATCAGTGTCTTAGCATCCTCCGAGATAACCCGTGCAAGAAATGTGCTTTATCTCCAGTGAGAGCAACCCAAATCAGTTTCTGACTGTTAGGCTGTTCATCCTGATGTTTATCTCCTCTAGCTGCTGGTTGACTCTCTTCCTCCTGCAGCATCTGAGTTGCTGCAGCTCCTTAGCAGCTTCACCCTTGCAGTTGTCACCCAGCTCCAGTGGAGCTGAGCAGATGCCAGTGCCCTGACTCTGCTGCTGTTGGCACTGCCAGCTTCCCAGCACTCCTGCAGATCCAGCTCGGGCTTCTTGATTCTGTGGTCAGCAAAAAATACCTTTATTTCTTTCTCTTCCACCTTCTGGTTTGCAGCTCGCTGCTCCACCAGTATAAACCAGTAGGATAACTTCAGGTTGCTGCTGCTCCCATGGAAATGAGTGGATGCAAATGAATGATCCCTGACATTTTGCCCCAGTCTGCAGCCTCTCATTATTTTGTAGGATATATTCATTACCTTCCCTTTTCTTTCCTTTCAATAGACTCCTGTTTCCCCATCATTCCAGAGGTAGTCCAGCAGGCTGGTGCTAACTAAACAATCAGTGCTGTGGAGATGTTTCCAATATTTAATAACCAGTTTGGCAGCTGCCTCCACTGTGGTGTGATGCTGCAAGCAAACCCTGAGCAGCCTGGTGGTTTGACCACAGCAACAATTAGCTCTGAAGTGACTTGCTGCTGGAGGAGGCCACTTCATCAAGTATTTATGAAACTGAAATGTTTCTGTGAATAAAACACAACTGTAGCTTCTCGGGGAAAGATTGATGTGTAAGTGCTCTGCTCCCTCTATGATTTAATGCTTTCACTGCTGGGTAATGCCTCTGATGTAAAGAATAAAACAAGGAAAAAAGCAGAAATGACAGAAGCAGCAGCTTTGAGCTCAGTGACGCCTCTTAGGAGGAGAACAAGCAATAATTGCCACTCCAGTTTGTCAGCCTGTGCCCAGTGAGATGTGATGCCATGAGCTCATGGTGCCAGCTGCTTTGGCAGCCAGGTCCGTGCCAGTTGTGTGAGGAAGCCCACCCAGCAGCCAGCATCCCCTAGGCAAAGCCCTGCATCTCAGCACAGCCTGGAAGCCACAGACAGCATTTGATGGGTCTAACTCCCTTTAGAATTCAAGTTATATACTGCTGGTTACAGTGAGGTGTGGCATGAGGGGGTGAGAGCTGCCAAGGGGGGTCCAAGTCCCAGCTGATGATTTTGGAGATAAATGGATTCATAGAGCAAGTGGTTCCTAAAGCCCTGGGCAAGGTGGACTTAGCTAGTGGAGAAGTTCCTTGTTCCCCTGGCCTCATTACCAGTGCTGCTGCCTAACCCAGAGGAAGAGAGAATGTCTTTTTCCTTTCTTCCAAGGCTGAGTGTGTGTCAGGGTTTGGAGCAGAGCCTGCAGTGGCTCCAGCACTCAGAGCTGAGGCTGTCAGGAAGCAAAACTAGTTAATGCAAAACCACAACAGCCTGAGTTGGAACCAAAAGGAGCTCCAACTGAGCAATAGTTTATCCTCCCATGCAGCTTACAGAGCTAAACATGGCCTAGCAAGAAGTGCTTCTTCACAGGGCTGAATGTCATGCTTTAGTCAGGATCACTGAGTTATCCAAGCTACTTACAGATTTCCTTGAGGAAAATAGCAGTACTCAGAAAAGGAGAAAATTGGATTGAATATTAACACATTTTCTGATACTCCAGTGATACCATTTGATAAATATTTCCACCATTCCTTGAAATGCTGAAGCCATAAAAAGTACTGAATGCAAGGCAGAGAGATCTTTCCAGGCATTAAAAATAAGCAACTAGATGAAATGAGAATTGGACCTGCATTGCATTTTCTCCTTTTAGCTTTAGGTAAACACAGCCAGAAGTTCAGTTCTCTGTTTATTTGCAAACACTGCATTACAAACATAAATGTGCTGCTGTTAAGAATAATAATGTGATGCTAATGGTTCTGAGAAGCAAGAAGGGATTAAAAGAATCATCTGAAGGCAAGGGACAGGTAATTAGGCAAAGCAGGGAGATGAAAAGGTAGATAAGTACCTAAGAAAATTGCACAGTAAAGGTGATTAAGAATAAAGGAGGAGAAACTGTACCTTGTAGAGAAAACAGGGGCAGTGCTGACATGGGTGAGTGGGAGAGGTGACCTGGAAGTGCAAGTGTGAAGTATTCCAAGTGTGGCTGGCCCCTCATTCATCTGATTTCAACTTTATTTGACACAGAATTATTGTTGAGGCTGGAATAGACCTTTGAGATCATCAAGTGCAGCCTAAAAGGCCATGGCTTTCGAAATAACTGGGCTTCAAAACTGCCTTTTAAGCAGTGTTGACCACAGATAAAACAAGTGTCAGCATTTTGCTTTCCATCCCTGCCCCAGACATCTCCCAGCTCCTCCCTCCCACCTTCCTTCAGCACCATGGGCTGACAGGAGCTCCACTCGTGGCCCATTTCCTGCACTGCAGCTGCCCAAGAAGCTTTCCAGCTCCTCTTGGAGGGACTCCCAGTAAATGGAAATGTAAGGGATGCCACCTGGATCAACACAGCCAATCTAAAAATACAAGGGTTTTTGCATATGTGGGAGAGAGACTGGTTCTCAGGCTGAAAACTGCAAGATATTCAGAGTCCCAGGGGCTCAGCACGGGGGTGCCAACAGGCACTGACCAGGAGGTGACACAAATTAATCATGGGTCTGAGTGAATCTTTGCTCCTGCTTCCCTCTGCACCACGTTTTTCCATGGATGGAAAACCTCCTTTCTGTTCCCCAGGCTTTAACAATACAAATACAGGTATTCTAGAAATATTAACAGAAAAAATAATGCTGCTGATATTTTACGTGGGGTGGGGGGGGGGGAAGCAAAAAAGGACACTAAGTACTCAAAGCCATGCTATTAATTCACTTTATTAGTAACCATAAAATAAAATATTCTAAAAGTTAGATTTTAATGCTTTTTTGTGGTCAGCAATAAAAATTGGATTGCTTTCCATTTGCAAGCAGGGAGATTGAGATGCTGTGGTTGGGGAATATTATGTCTCCTGACTGAGAAGGAGCTCTGTTGCAATCAGGTGCTGCAGAGCTGTGGCTGAGGAACAACAGTCTCAGGATTGCCAGTGAATGCCTCTGATTAAAGGAAGTTTTAATCAGAAGTTAACATCTTGAAAGGAACAGGAAAATTGCAGGAGTTCAGCTTTTCCCTGGGAGAAGCTCTGGCTCAGCTGCCTGCAGCAGCCAGGGGAAGCTGGGGGGCCTGAGGTTGCTGCTCTGCAGCTCCAGGGGTTGCCAGAGCAGATGTGGGCAGATGTGGCCAGATGTTGCCAGCTATACCACCCAAATCTGAAGGAAAAACAAAGGCTGGCACTGCTTCATGTGGAAAAAAAAAAAAGGGTTTTTTAGCTGTTGCTGGTGCCAGGGGTCCATCCTCCCTCAGACTTGGGGGCAATAAAAGGATTCTGAGCAGCTCCTTTTGAGCAGCCTGAGCACTCAACTAGGGAATAATCCAACAGCTCTAAGCACTCAGATAAAACACCAGAAAATTTGGCTTTGGGAGGTGCCACTTGGCAGCAGGTTGGTTTCCCCCTCGTGTTTTAGAGCACTCTGAGATTTATTTGGAGGTGCTAAAGTGGAAAATACTTCTAAATTCTCTTTTTCTCTTCACACCTTCCTGGGTGCTTTCCCCTCTGGTGGTGCCAGCTTGACCCTTGTGGAAGATTAAAGGCAAGGAAACTTTGGGTGTTTGAACACTTCACTTTAGCTCAAGCAACTGTTATTATTATTATTATTCCTTTAATATTTCTAACCAAATGTCACCTGTGCTCCTTAAGCGTGTCACGGTAATGAAAATTCAGTTGATTTAGTGATTAACTGAGTTGATTTAATTATGTTGGGTAAATAATATTATATGCTAATGTAAGGTAATTTATTTCTTTTTAATCTGAGAGCCCTATATGCTGCAATCAAATTCTTTAAATATTTACTGAAGCTCTCAGATGTAATAAATCTGATGGAATTAGTCTTGAGTGACATGGTGCTAGTGCCAGCCTGTTGGGAGAGTCTTGGGGGTGTTGGGACAGAGCTGGTGCTGCTCAAATGAAATGTTTACTGCTTTAATTCATGCAGGCCTTAGGAGGTCCATACAAATTCTCCATTGATTGAGTTCTTGACTAAACTATTCTCTACAACTGCTCTCAACACCCATCTTTTCTAATTCTAGGGAAGCTTGTGCCACTCTGTGTCACCTTCCAGAGTGTTTTGGGTGTAAGGAAGGTGCAGAGCTATTCAGTTACGTGGTGCTGTGCATGTCTCCATGTCCTGAGGTAGGCAGTGTGTTGTTGTTGGCTTCAGCTCCAGCCCAAAGCCCTGCTCTGAGCAAAGTGAGGGTGGCTGCTGGGCAAGATCTCACCATGAAGAGTGAGCTCAATTTCAAGTAGGTGCTTGTGGGAGCATCCAGCCTGGTTGGAATACCTGGCCAGCTCTGGAACATTTGATTTTACATCCACTGACAGCTCCTAGAACAGCCTCAGAGTTACTAAATGACAGCAATATTTTGTAAGAAAAACTTGGATGAATCTCTTGAAAGGCTCAGGTCAGTAGCAAGATTCCAAATGTGCAGCAATTTGAAGAGTCTCTTCTCAAAAGAAAATCAATAAACACATTAAAAACTTCTAGATACCTTACGGTGTCTGTCGTGGGGAAGTACATACTACCCCTTTTTATTTTCAGCTTTTTTTAATGCTGAGATGTCTGTGTTCTTGATACTGAAAAGATAATCTGATATATACTCTGCCATGAGCAATGAGTAAGAGAATACTAATCCTCATACCAAGTACCTGCCCCTCTAAATAGATCATCAAATATGTATTTAATGATCCTTACAGAAATAATAAATGCTAGAAAAAGGGGGAAATAGTGATAATTCTTACAATTAATTAAATTAATGATAGGTAGGACTGGAGATGAGATCCACAAAAATCAAGATACAATATTCTGGTATTAATATTTAGAATCCCCAAGGGCAGTAGTTTTTTCACTCAACTCTTGAGGTGTTTTCATGCTTTGCCAAATGTAGGAAAGACACCCTGAGCTGCTGACAGTGCTGATAGAAGATTAATTTCACCCTCACAAGAGCATCTTTTAAGCTGAGCACTGGGCACCACTTCCCTGCACTTGCAAAATGGGTTCTGGAGTTGGTACTCCTGGTGCCAGGGACTCAGCAGCAGGTAGGTCTGAGGGGGAATCCTCTTCCCCCCAAGTCATGGGGTGTCAAGGTGATGCTACAGGTAACTCATCTCCCAGGCCTGAGCTCTGAAAAACGTGCAATGTGTCATAAAAGCTGAAAAAAATATCTCCTATTATTCTTGGATGGGGAATATTTTCCAACAACAGCATAATCTGAGTTAATTCACCTTAGCCCTTGGCTGCCTGAGGCTTTCAGGTACAGTATAAAATAGCAGCATAAATAGAGCTTTGCTTTTACTAGGAATTGCAAGCTGGGTTTGTATAGTAGTGCTGGGAACTGGAAAGCTAGGAGTTGGAAAGATTTCTGTCATAGAAGGGTTTGGGTTAGGAGGGGATCTTCTAAGATGATCCATTCCAACCCCCCTGCCATGGCAGGGACCCTTCCCACTGAGCAGGTTGCCCAGATCCCCACCCAGCCTGGCCTTGAGCACTTCCAGGGATGGAGCATCCCCAGTTCCCCTGGGAAACACGTTCCAGTGCCTCACCACCCTCCCAGTCAACAATTTCTGCCCGAGATTTAATCTTATCTGTCATCTTTCAGTTTGCAACCATTCCCCCGTGTGCTGTCTGTACCCTCCCTGACATCCCTCCCCCTCTTTCCTGTGGGCCCCTTGAAAGCTGCTCTGAGGTCTCCCCTTATCAGATGGGGGCTTTTTTTAGTCAGAATCCTGCCCCAGATCAGAGGTTAGATCAGAGAGGGGCTCAGCTGCCTGACTGCTGCTGAAATCCAAGCTCTGAGTGAGTGCTGGAGCTGGTGGCACGTGCAGACGTGCTCTGCCTTGGCACCTTTTGGGGCAGGTGGGCACTTCTTTCCCATTTCATCCTCCAAATGCCAAGCTATTGAGTCCCTGGTGGCACTCAGGGCACCTGCTGTGGATTCAGCAGAGCTGGATTCAGTTATTGCTTTGGTTTTGTCACATGAACGAGTACATTTGGGCTACCCCGGGCTCTGGGAGGACCCTCAAGTCCTTCCACTCAAGCTGTTCCACTTTGCCTGACATAATTAAATATTAATTGGGCCAGACTGAGGGAGTAAATGATTTTTTATAGCCTGGCAACTAGGCCACTCACCCAGGAGGAGAAAATCTTCAGTCCTAGCAATCATCTTTTACAACTAGAAGCAGAAAGCTGCATTAAAGCAGTTATTAGTTAGATTTTTAAAGCACTTTGAGATGTTTCAACACCCCTCTGCCAAGTCTGAGGAGCATTCTGCCTTTATGGGATGCCTAATCTATGGGCACCTGCACTGAAGGTTAGAACCCCATTTAAAAGAAATAAATCTAATTCACAAAGCACCTTTCAGCTGGCTTGGAAGGCTCAGAACAAAGTTCAGCTCAGTCTGGTGCTGCAGATGAGTCATTTGGAGGCTTTTCAACCCAACTGGGAATTGCTGGAAATCACTGCCTGGTACCCAGTTTGAAACAGGAGGGCTCTCCCAAACCCCACTGTGGGGCTGAGCATCCCCTGGGGTGTTTTCATGGCTTCAATCCCTGGCAGTGTTTAAGAGCCAGGGACATGGTTTAGTGGGTTTTGGGAAGGCTGGGAATGAGGTTGGACTTGATCTTGCAGGTTTCTTCCAGCCAAAATTATTCTAAATAATTGAATCAGCTGTGCTGAATAATAAATGCTTCTAAACATTTCATCAAATTTAGTTATTAAACCTTAATTTCTTTATTTTGTTGAACTTTCAGTAGGTTTTTCTCCTCAAAGCATTTCTAGTCACTGGCTTGCTCTCAAAAGACAATAACAGTTATCTCTTGACTGAAAATTGCTTTTAACTCAAATGAAATGTGTCCAAATGTGACTCCTCTAGTTATCCTAAGATATTTAAGGTAAATATAATAATATTTTTGTTTGTGATATTAGATGCCACAGTGTCTGCCTGTCCTTTTAAATTGAGAGACTCTGATTGTTGAAAGGGAGGGGATCTTGCTCCTCACTCTCCAAAATTAACTGGCATTCATACACCATTCCCAGGCTTTTTCAAGCCTTCTGTGACTGTACCATGCACTTCAGATTCCTCAGGATAAAAATCTGACAGTAAAAATAATGCTAACTCCAAGTTATTCTTAGTATTTGAGAAATCTACAGAGCAGAATGAAACGAGATGTTAATTTTACAGTTTCTCTCTCTTTTAAGAGCATTTGCAGATTGGCAAAATTACATGTCCAAGGGTGTTGGGGTTTTTTTTCCTTCTTCTTTGGCTACAGAGGTTGTTCATTAAATATTCACAACGAGGCATACCTGAATAATTTACATTTTCCTCATTTCAGTGGGCACACTTGTTAAGGTAAAAAAGGCAACAGAAAGAACAAGAGCTTTATTTATTAAAGCCCCTCTGACTAGCAGGCTCTGGACCCTTTCCACTCAAGTCAGTGGAAAAAGAGCCTTTGGTATTTTACATCCTTGCCTCGTTTTCCAGTGGAGGGGCACAGAGAAATGTCCTCTTGACCCTGGAGGAGAGAAGCCTTCACTTTCTCTCAGTGATTCATGACAAGCCAGGGTGTTTAATGCAATATGGTTTTCAGACAGTCATATAATAAAATATATAGCTCATAATCCTCAGCTCTATAAACACAGGTCAGTGCCTCGTGGGAACTCCCATGATTTCAGCCTGTGAAAATACTGCTGTGGTGGTGGAGAGCTGACACAGGACCTCTTCCAGGGCACAGGACCCAAAGCAGAGAGGTGAAAACTTCCAAGAGTGAGAGGAGCTGTAGAACTGCACCCAAAGAACAAGAAAAAAACCCAATTATTAAATCCAATTGAGACATTAACAATGAAATTTCATGATTCCAGTTGCTTTCTGAGCTTAGAGGTAGGGAGACAAGAAGGAAAACTTCTATTTATGCTGAAGCACTGTGATTTTTCCACACAATATGCAGAGTTTAATGCTGTAGCCTGTGATTCCATGTGCAGCAAGCACTTGTTATTCCACGTGGAAGCAGTGGCTAGCACCATCTCAAGCCAGGGAAATCATTAAATAAACACCTTGTCAGGCAGCAATATCTGTGCAGATAAAAAAAAAAGCAATATATTTAGCCTAAGAGCTAAATATTCTCCATGGAAGTGCAGCAAACTCATTATTGATGCAGCACTTTGATTGTCCACCTCATGCTTCTGAGGTGTGAATATAACCAGATGCAAACAACACAGGGTAGGTTTCTCTAGAGCAGAATTCTTCTCTTGAGCAGGATTCTAGTGTTCCTGGGAATCCATCTGCAGCAAATATGACAGCACTGGATGAAGGCCATGTTCTGTTTATATTTTGTTAGCTCACGTGTTATCTCTCAGATAAGCAAAGCTTATTAAAAATATCCTCTGTTAAATCCATCAGAATAATTACAGGAGAAAACAATCACAATTACACTGTAATTTTTCCGAGAAGTAATAACTCAGAACTTTGTCTGACATCTAAATTAGATTATTGTGAGAAACTGCAAATCAACTGAAGTCAGCCCTTCAGGCTTGGGAGAAGTTTGAAACAAAAATAGTCTTTCATAAATTCAGAGGTGCTTTAAAGGCTGGTAAAGGACATGGGAGATAGACTGAAGCTTTTAGGTCCTTTCAGCAAATAACTCCTGCATTTCCAGATGATGAACCTCAGATTCTTCATCACATTGGACATGGAACTGAATCAGCTAAAATCCAGGGGTTTTTTTTCTCCCCCACTAGCATGTGTCAGCATGTTTGGGAAGGAAATAACGTGCTGCATCCACAGTGGCTGGAATTCTTCCTTTTCATTGACTCTGGTGAAATATTCCCCTTTCAAGTGGCAGGTGGAGGCCAACATGTGTCAAGATGTGAGTGTGGGCAGAGGAGATGCCAAATCCAGGGGCTTCCTCCTGGAGAGGGGGAGCATTTGGCCAGCTCCCCACTTCTCCTGCTGAGCCACCACCTTCAGGCTGGCACTGTTCAGCTGCTCCCAAATTGGCATCCTGCTCTGCAAAATTGCTGAGCAGCCAGAAATTCTTACTCATCTCAGTGGGAGCTGTGGGAGAAGTGGTCTGGAAAATCAAGTGATATGTCTCTACTTGAAATAGCATCTCAGGAACGAGTTGGGAAATGCTTGTCTGAGATCTTTTCTTTCTCCTTGAACGTCTCTGAAGTGCTCATCAGTTTAGGAGCCTCTGAGGCAGTTGAGCAGGGGAGGGACAACGATCCCACTCAGAGCACCTTGTAAATCTGCCAGGGGACTGCGGTGGGCTCTGGGGATGTGTCTCCCATCCAGTAGCAGCAGAGAATGCTATTTCTCCCCCTGCCTGGCTTCTCTGCCAGCTGCAGACTAATGATTGTCCTGCTAATAGTCCCTCTGTTTCAGAGATTTTAAGCATGTGAAAACAATATTTCTCTCTTTATTTTGACAGACTTTTATTTGTCAAGTTTCTGGAAAGCTTAACCAAGTCAGCTGATTGTGGCACTCCTTCCCAACTCCTCTTTAACCAGTTCCAGTGCAGGAGCTGGGGTTTGCTCACCCCCCCAGTGTTCTCTCTCCCCACCTATCCTTGCTGGTATTTTACCCTCCCACCAATGGTAAAACACCAAGCACACTGCAGATACACATGTATTTTATTTTCTTGTGATGCAGCTGTCTTATTTGATTAGCAAAGAGGTCTCCCTGCAGCAGCAGAAACAAGAGGCCCTGTGCAGAAAGCCTGGCACAGGCACCCAGGCCAGGAGCAGCAGTGAGGGGGCTTCCTACAGGGAGTAACCCTACGTGGAGAGTAGCTGTGTAGTAACAAAAAGCCCTCCCAAACATGCAATTAAAATGGATTTAATGGCTGCATTTCAGAAGTTAAATGCCAGTTACCAACGTGTTAAATTGCACAGTAATCACCACATAAATAAATAGGTTCCTCCTCCTGATATTAACGTTGTGCACTCAGCAGGGTAGTGCTGGGGGCCTGAGCTTTCAGCTGCTATTGCAAGAGCTGTCATCTATCCCATTTTCTTGTCATGTTCCTATCTTTTGCTGTTGTTCACTGGTTAAAAAGCAGAGGGGCTTTTTGTTTTCTCTGGCAAGTTGGGAGGTGGAGAAAGCACGAGGCAAAATGTTCACGTTTAGAGTTGATAACTCTCATTAGGCTAAAAAGGCCAAGCTCTGGATCTGGGGAGTTTAGACTCCAGAGAGATGATGTCAAAAGGAAATCCAAGCCCTCTGGACTCATTGTGCAGGCTCCAAGGCTTTGCAGGAATTCCTTGGTGGTGCCAAAGACTCCACCTCAGAGCAGATGTCATGGTTGTCCAGTCTGCAACCTTGTCTCCCAGGGGGGCTGGCACTGCATGTGTCAGAAGATAGATGTGCTGTTCTTCTTGCTTCAAAACATTTCATTCTCAAGGCACAGGGTAAGTTGCATGAAAATGATCTGCAGATGCCCTGAGGGTCTTAACCACATGGAGTTTTTAAAGGGGAGGAATCACCAATCTTATGGAATATTAAAAAAATTGAGAATATTGCATTCTGAAAATTCAGAATTCAGCACTTGTGAATAACCTGAACTCCATAAAGTTGTCAAAGTCTTTGTCACTGCCAAAATTCCTGGACAACACTGAGTTCTCCCCGCTTCTTGCATTCAGTGCATGTTTGTCCAGGCTTTCCTGCTCTCTTTGGGATGTAAAATTTATTATGAAATGAAATTGCTGTGAAACATTATCAAAAGTTTAATGAATTCCTTCCTGTTAGTCATTAACCTTGCTGGTTTCTCTTTAACTCCAAAGGAAGCAGCAGGCACTAAACAGTTCTGTTGGTTCAAGATGCTCTAACATTTTGCCACTGATGAAAATTAACCTGGTAAGCTCCACTTGGGTCAGAAAATGTTCCAGCTTTTAATCTAGTGAAGCTTCAGTGAGAAACCCTCCTGTGAGCATCAAGCAATAAATGATAATGAACAAAATGTTCACAGGGAAAGAAAAAAATCCCTAATAAATGAGTGACTTGAAGTACATAATATGAAATAGGAATGCAAAGGCAAGCTAGGAAATGATCAGTGGCATGGCTCTGGCTGGAATAATTCCCCAAGGAATCTGCTGAGACCATCCCCATGGTGCCACAGCTGAGCTTGGGATCCTCCTGCTGGGCTGGGAACCACTCTTTTCCCCTTCTCACCACCACTGGCCATACTGGGAAATGAGTCTGCATAACACATAGGTAGCCTGAAGCTGACCCTTTTGGTCAGAACTGCTGATACCCTCTGTGAAGTGAATATGAGATGTGGGCTGGAGCCATCAGCCCTCAGACCTGGCCATCTCTGACACAGGGGGTTTGAGCTGCAGCTCTAATCTGACTCATTTCTTGCTTTCTGACTCTTAAATGGCAAAAGATCTTGGGCAGGACATTCCAACCTCTGGGCATTGCCTGTTAAACTGGGGACAGAAGGGAGGGTGATGTGAACAGTTCATCTGTGCATGGAAAGGTCACTGAGAGAGTTCAGGGTTTTCTCTGAAGGTAAGAATAGTTCTGTTAGTTCTTCTAAAGCCAAGGCATAAAGGGGCATCCTGGTTACCTGAGCCCAGGTGCTCCCCTCCCCTGCACAGCACCCTCCACAGCTGGTGGTCTTTCCCACTCCACAGAGGGCTTCCCAGCCCCAGATCCCAGTGCAGTGAGAGAGGGGGAGCAGTCAGGGTGTTATTCCCCAGCACTCCTGGGCTCGTGGAGCTGATTTTGCTCACGTGGAGCTCCAGAGGGGCTCATCATTGATGGTGAGTGAGCATTCCAAATCCAATCCCAGCTACTGCTCCGTGCCCATCTAAATCCCCTCCACGTGCTATTTGGAGATTGTGCTCCCATATAGATTCTCCATAAAGTGCCAGGCAGGGCTGCTGTGTGCACTTAAATTATTGCTGTGCTGGAACACAGAATCTGCCTTTGCACAGCAATATGCAATTCTACCCAGAGCTGCTTTGTGAACAAGAGAGGCTATCTTATGTTTTTATGATCACCTGTGGGTGCCAGGACTGGGCATCTTCATTAATTTTCCTCTGTCTCCTACTGAAGATGCCATATATTGTGTTTATTGGTTGTCCATCGTGATGGATTGTGGCTGGGACTCGGGGTGATGTAAGATGGTGGTTGATTTTCATTCCCTGCAAGCCCTCACCCAAGAGCAGAGGAGCTGTGAAGAACAGGTGAGCTGGGAGGGAAGCACTTGGATGGTAGGGGATTGGGAAATGGTGCTTTATTTTCTGAGCTCTTAGGTGTCTCTCCTCACCTCCCCCCTGACAACTCAGCATAACAAACTCTCATCCTCCTGTCTTGCTCCAGACCAGTTTCTTTCCAGTTACCAGTAAGTGCTGAGGAGAGATTTGAGTGTGCAATAGTGTTTTGAAATCCTTTGTCCTGTCTTAGAAAAAAAAGATTTAATATTATATCATCATACTTATAGTTCTGAACTTAGCAGGGTATCCAGCCTGCTTGCTCCTGGAGCTGTGAAGTTGTTGGACTCTCCTACTCTGGATTTTTGAGGCTCTCAGCTTCACAAGCACTCTCTTGTCTTGGTCTGGCTGCTGGCTGGAACTTGGTGCTTCATCTCCCTGGTGTCTGACAGGGTGATGTGTTTTTCAGCCCAGTGCCAGAAGCCACTTGTGATCCATTACCCCTCATTCAGGTGGGATGTGCAGACTTTTTCCTCTGTCACTTTTTTTTTTTCCCCCTTCCTCAAGTTTCCAGGCTCTTGAAAAATACCACAGTAGCCAATGTTCTCTGGGAGGTCATTCCCACTCCTTCCCAGCCAGGGCTTAGCCTGTCCCTCTTCCTTCTGTGCATCCCTTACATGTTTTCTTTCCATTCCATAATGGAATCTTTTCCAGCCCATTATGCAGAGCTAAAGAAACATCAGTGCTGGAATGAGAGAAATTAATGCATGTGGAAGAAAAAGCCATGTCAGCTGCCCACAGCACTGACCTGAGCCTGGCAACTGGAGGTGGGTAGCTGTATATCCAGGGAAGGGAGACTGGCATTACAGGCAGTGCTTTGCCTTTCCTCCTTCAGATGCCTTTGGCTTTCTCTCTCTCACACATAGGCAGCAGGGGGCAATGACATCTTGGTGGCATTGCCATCCCAGAGCAGGCTGGTTTGTCAGAGGCTGTTCCCAGTGCTGGCCAGGAGAGTGCTTCTGCAGCCCACAGCGTGGGAGCAGCTCTGCAGCTGGGTGGCAGGGACTTGGTGTGAGGGGCTGTGGCCAACAGTGGAAGGGGGTTGAGAAGCCACAGGGGTTGGTCCTGGGGACCCCCTCACCCTGGAGCTGCACTGGTTTGCATCTGGTTTGTGTAGTGGGCTTTTTGGCTGTGGTTGTTACTTCCAAGGTAGTAAATTAAGTCTATTTTCATGCTCCAAATAGGACAGTGCTACTGAGCTTTCACTTTAATCTGTGCCCTGTACTTCCCATCTCAGCATCACAGGATGATGGGGGTTGGAAGGGACCTCTGGAGATCAACCCCAACCCCTCTGCCAGAGCAGGGCACAACCAGAGCAACTGGGCTGTGCCTGAATCGATGGCTCGTGCTGGGGACAAGGTGTCTAAGGCTGGTTTGGTTGGTTTTAGTAGGGGTCAGTGTCATTTACACCCTGCAGAGGTGCTGTAGAAACCAGCAGCACTCCTCTGAATACACAACATCTGGGACAAAAGGTGCAGCTGCCTCTCCCAAGTCTCCCCAGATGCTGCCTTAGACAGTTTGAGCTGGAGGGAAGGAGAGCAGTAAGTCTTGTCACTCCAAGAAGGAGTTCAAAGACTTCCATTAAAGTTTGGGGACAGGGTGAAGTGTCCCTGAATTATTAATTCCTGCTCTGAGTAGGGAAAAATTGATGTGTGCTGCTTGCAACTGGAAAAAAAATGTGTCTCCTTGGCTGCCAGGGAACTGTGACAGAGCCCAGCCACTGCTGGCATGAAAATGGGAGCACTTTTCAGGTTTCCTTCATCCCTGACTTCCCTTAAATGGTGTTCTTCAATTCCTGCATTGGTAAGGTACAGTTAATCACTTGGCAGTTAATTTAGCAGCCATCTGTCACTTTTTTTCCTTCTAACAGTTGTAGTTTTAGAGCAGTTGTGACCATCAGAAGGGCCCAGTGGCCAGTGAGGCTGAGGTGCTACCATGGTGTCAGCCCATTCCAGGCACAAAACTAACACTTCCATCCTGGAGAGGAACTTGTCAAGTGCATCCAAGAATTCCCCAGGTCAAATGCCAAGTCTCTGCATCTGTGTCTCCAAGTTATACTCAGACTTTCTTCCATTTCTTTTTGCCTCCAGGGATCCAGCAGCCCCAGTGTGTCTGAAGTGATCCAGCTCAGAACCATCAGTGTTTTGGATGCCTTTGATAACTTTAGCTCATCCCTCACAACAACGTCTGAGGTAAGACTCTAATTAAAGGGCTGTTGTTTCTTCTCTTGGAGGTTAGTATTCTGGTACTTCTGTGTCCTCTGCTTTGAGCTTTCCTGACTAATATCAAGGTCTGAGGAAATTACTCAGAGCTTCTTGTCAGCTGTGTTCTTTTTCAAAAGTTTAATTAGCAGAGAATAACACAGTTTGAGATAAATGTAGCCAAAGCCAAAGCCAGCTCCTGCAAAGTGCTTAGCTTGTTAGCAGCAAGGCTCTGAGGACTATATCTCTTTTGGAATGGTACAAGCTGAAGACAGTTAGTGGAGCTCCACAATCAGTGAGTCCCAAACCTGCTTTTAACCACACCTGCAGACAGGCTAAAAATACAGACCACATAGGAGGGGTGTTTATGTGTATAAAGGGAGTTTTATTTATTTTTTCCTATGTTTTGGGTGCTGCTGTGTGGGCTAAACCAATGTAGTGTTGCTTGGTGTGCTTTACAAGTAAATCAGTCCCAAAAAAGTGGTAATTTCTTTGTTTCTGGAGACTTCCAAGCCATTCTGCAGGACCCTGGAACTTTGGTGTCTGGAATGGGGGCCACGTTTTTTATTGTCCTCTTGTGATGCAGCAGGGGTTACTGTTTGAATCAGTTCAAGTGTTCACAAACCTCAGCAAAGCTGGTGGGAACTAGGTTTAAAATAGTTAAAAAGAAAGTGCTGCTTTTTTTTTTTTTTTTGCAGTGGGTGGTGAAGTTCTGGAGCTCACTGGTGTGAGAGTTGGTAGAGTCAGACAGTGTGAGCAGGTTCAAAAAGGGATTAGACATTCCTGGACCAAGAGTCTATAAATGGATGCCCTGTAGCATCCTTGATACAACTGCTTTGATGGAGTGAGAAGTAAGTGGAGAGCAGAGTGACTGACTTGACATCCTCTCTCTCAATCCTTTCTCCTGCTGCCACTCTCTGAGTCAGGATCCTGGGCTGGGTGAGCCAACTGCTCTGACCCAGGAGGCAGTTCCTACAACCTCCCATTGTTCCTGTGACTTGCACTTGAGCAGTGCAGGTTGGCAGGCTCAGCTTTGGCTCTGAGGTGTGGTCCTGCTGAAATCCAGTCAGAAGTGGAGTGTTTTCTGGCCAGCACAAGTAGCAGGGGCTGTTCAGAGCAGAGCTAAGACATGCTGGTTTTAGTCTCTGCAGGGAAACTGGTCCCTTGGCTTTTCCACAGGAGCTACACTTGATAGTGCAAACAGCAAGAATCATTCCTCACCCAGCCCTTCCATGCAGAGGTAATCTGTCTCTGGATGTTCCCATGAGGTCATTGTCCTTCCCCAGCACTGTCCTTTGGCTCAGTTGCTTGGCTTCAGTGTGAGGTGAGGCTGGATCTGAGTGGCACTTGGCTAAGGTGCTGTGAAGCAGTTCATCTGAAAGTCTCTGCAAGCACCAGCTGTTTCTACACACACCTTTTTTGGGGATCAATAGGACAAATCAAGGACAGTAAATGCCAAAGAAAAAGGCTCCCCCCCCCCCCCCAGATACAACACACGTGTAATTTATGAGGCCTGTGCATCTTGGATTGTATTTCCCCACTTGAATTCTGTCAGTGCTGCAAAATACAGCTTGCTGTGAATGGGAATTTTCTTTTTGCATTCCCATCACTGCATTCTGTGATATCCATCTCTGCTGGCTTTTTCTTTTTTTTTTCTTTTCTCAGAGCTTCTGCAGTCAGAAATGTCTGTTTAGGGTCAGAGCACCAGCTGACAGACACGTGCTGCTCAGGCTCTGGTGAAGCTGTATTGATATTCTTGCTGGGGCAGTATCTCTGAGAACACAGTGTAAAGTGCTTCATATTTCTTTGGCTGGCTCAATACTTGGAAAAAATCCAGCAAAAAAACCCCACAATGTGAATTAAAAATGGAAACTACTTTCTCCAGCCTTCTCTGCAGTGATCACATGAATTAACTGGACATGCCTTGTCCTAAGTCCAGGGCAAACATCTCCCCACAAGCAACTTGGGGTTAAAAAAGGGGGAAAAAAGCAGTGTTCATCTTGCCTTCTGCTGCCCCTGTCAGCTTGGCACTCAACACACAGTGCAGACCATTAAGAAGCATGGAGGAAAAGCCAAAACCAGTTCATACACAAACTAAACCCATAGACCTGGCCCAAAAGCAAACCCAGTAACAGAGAAAGCACTTCAGCAGTAAAAGGGAGCTTCAGCTATTTGCAAAGTACTGCTTCTAAAGCCTATTTAGGGACAAAGCATTCTTGTCACACTTTGCAACAGCCATGATTAAAAACTATCTGAGGGTAAAAGTGGTTTCTGGTATTTATCAGTGGGTCATTAACCTTAACAATACCAACATTTCAATTGTCAGCAAGATTAAAAAAGCCCATTATGGCAAAATGAGCACGTTGTACATGGAGATACTGGAGTGCTGATGAATTGCTAGCTCTGCTCAGATAGAGACTTTGGTGTAGTGAGAAACAGAGGCTGAATTAATTGCTGTGTGACAGACAGTGCAGAATAGTTAGAGACAGGGATGGTTTAGCACATGGAGAGACAACTTTTAGCCACGAGAGAGTAAAACCTGCTGATTAGAGCCATAGGCACAGAACCCCTCTCAGAGAAACAGAGTTTGGTTGGAAGGAAAGCCTTAGGAAAAACTCTTCCCAGCATCACATCCCCCAGCTCCTCTTGCCACTGGCTTTCTCCAGAGGCCTCCTGTGTGAGGGGCTCTGCAGAGGCACCAGTCTGTGCACTGCAAGGTAAGAGAACCAGGAAAGCAAATCCATGCTGGGCAGCCCTCAGACATTGGCTGTCTTCTCTCTACTCCAGCTTTTCAGTTATAAAAGGAGCCTTTGAGAAAAGATTTCTTTATTCTTTTTTGTTGCTCTCTTTTCCCTCTGCTGCTTGTTTGTCTAAACGTGTGTGAGAATGCTGTGAGGGGTTCATTTGCTCCTATCAGATAACTTTGATGACTGTAATAAAATTGCACTGTCTGACAGCTCTTATTTCTGCATTCTGAACTGGCCTGCTTTTCTGAGGTCTCCTTCTGACCTCTAGGGTGTGGAAGGTGCCTGAGACACATCTACCATTTGTGAATGTCTTAGAAATCCCAGAATTCAGCTAG
Organism: Ceyx melanurus; assembly: GCA_024611195.1. Classification (NCBI taxonomy): domain Eukaryota; kingdom Metazoa; phylum Chordata; class Aves; order Coraciiformes; family Alcedinidae; genus Ceyx; species Ceyx melanurus. The sequence continues at coordinate 26,554 of JANHGL010017494.1, forward strand.
CCTGGCAGTTCCTGGCTGGTAGATCTCATTTCAGGCTCTAGTAAGAGACTACAGAGCAGCCCAGCAGCAGCAGGAGGAGCAGGCTGATGCTTTTCAAGTGGCAAGGTCAACCACAGTGACAGAGCCTCCAAAAGCAGGTGGGGGGCTGAGACCCAGCAGCCTCCTCTTCCTTTTTCTCTTTTCCTTTGGTCTGCTACCAAGTCAGGCACTCAGTCCTCACTGCAGTAAGAGACTTCTTAGCATGGTCTGCTAAGAAACCTCAGGGACAGAGAGCAGCTGGTACAAAGTTCTGCTCAGAAAAGTTCTTATGCTGTCCTCCTGTCACAGGCTCATGTTCAACAGGGGCAGTGGTCTTTTCAAACAGCAGAGGTTTCCATCTGAGACTGTGCCCTTCACCCACTGCAGAATCATGAGCATGTGCTTCACGTGGGGCTGCAAGAGTGAAACTTGGCTTGACAACCAGATTGTTGTGAATGAAGAAGACTTGGCTTGGTATTCGTGTGGTTTCTGCTGAAGTCTTACTCATAAAATTTATTTTGCAGTGTTTCAGAATTTCTAAGTGTCTTTTCACTGCTGCCAGAAGGGAAGGAGAGAATTAGAACTAAAAGCAGGGGGTTGATGAAGCTGATGTCTAGTGGAAATTACCACACTCACATGAGAGCTGTTCTTTCCTCACATGTTTGCCACAAGTCTGAAAGAGCACTTGGTGGCATGAAAGCATCTATCATGCCAGAGAGGACTTGATGTGGATGGCACTCAAGATGAAGGAAAGAATAATCTTTCAGTTAGGAGAAATCCAGCATTTCTGAAGGTAAGAGGCCAAACTCCTCTCTTCACATCTCTGCACTGCCACTGAGGTAAATGGATTTGCCCAAGGAGGAACCATTCTGCTTTACAACAGACAAGATCCTCAATGAAGGGACCATTCACAACAATTAAAAAGCTTTGAGCAATTAACAGTCTGGCTAAGTGAGAGTGTAGTGTCTGATTGATTTCTATATGAACGTGTTGCCACGTGCCAAAACATTTCATCCAATTCATGGCCCAGGGGTGGCAATGTCAGGCAAGCTCCCTGCTAGTCAAGCAGAGGCCATTTATCACCAAATGCCCTGAATCATCTCTCATTAAAGAGCTGGGGAATATTTTTCAGTGACATTGGAATATTTCTTGTCAAACACGTCAGTGGCTTTGCCCTCTGCACGTCTGCAGTCACTGGCTTGAGATTCCTTTAGCTGGAGCCACCAGTGGAAGGGGCTGAGTGGATCTGATCCATGCAAATGTGGAGTTTTCTGGGGACAGAAGCTATTGGAAAGAATACATTTAACAAGTGCCTTGGGAAAATCATCTTCCCAGGCTCCTCTTGCTATTTCAGGTCGACTTGAAACGGAGAGGCAAAAAAAGACAAGAACAAAAGATAAGCAGGAGGTGTGAAACCCAGCTCCCCAGTGACTGTGTTTGATAAATATTTGATATTAGCCTGTGCTGAATGGAGCTTTGTCTGGGGGAATCAGGCAGGGGGAAGTTTGGATTTACCTTGCACCTCCTTTGGCAGCAGGTTTGCCTCCCCTGTTTGGCGTGGCAGGCTGCCAGAGCCCCGCTGTGTGTTCGCAGCCTTCTGGGGACAGCAGGCAGGGTTCCAAAGCTGCAGCAGTGATGGCAGCACTTGCATTGACACAGCTGGATGGGGAGCAGGGTCAGGCTCACTTTCTCTGAGGAAGCAAGGGAGAAATGCTGTGCTTTGCCACATGACTATTTATTAGATGAAAAAGCCACCCGTTCTCATCCTTATCAGTTTTCCCATTGCAGCAATGTGCTGTCCCTACCATAATATCCCGTTTCTGGAATCTTATAAAAAGGTTGTACTTAGGTCTGGTTGTTTTCAAAGCAAACATGGAAATCTGATCATCTGAACCAGAACATACTTTCTGTACCAGCTACTAAAATATTTGCATCACTTTTGTACTCCCATTTTTGGACTCGTATTGTTTTAAGTCCTCTGTGCTGGTCGTTCTTGCAGAGAGCTGTGAAGTGCCAGGGAACATTTCTCAGTGCTATTTGTTAGTGTCTGCTGGCTAGTTAAGCACTGCTGCAGATGTACAATAAAACTGAATTGCCTAGAACTTAACCTCCAGAAATACATCCCTGCTACCATCAACAGAACTGGACCAAAACATCAAGGAGCTGGAAAAGAGCAGTAAAAGGGGGGATTTCAGCATCACAAGCACAGAGGGGGGAAACTCTTGCTCAGTACCTTGGACCAGGACTTGTCATTTGCCAGCAGTGACCTTGGCTGTCACACTTGGGCAGCTGCCTGCCATGCAAAAGACAAAAAGACAAGAGCACTTCTGTGGCCCTTCCTCCTGGAGCCTCAGCCTGCTGATGGTCTTGTGTGGGTTGTAACTTTAAAAGGAAGAGCTGGCAGCAAATGAGCCAGTCACTTGCAGGGTGGTTTTTTTTTTTTTCCTTCCCCTCACAAAGCCTTCTGACCTTGAAAAGCCTTAAAGCTGCATTCCCCATGAAAAATAACTTCTACTTAGTGCTGAGCACGTGTATTGTTGCACAGACAAATAGACAAATAACAATGTGAGTACATGCCTTGATCATTTATCCTCCACAGAGGGCCATAAACCATGAGTAAATGCAACAAAAGCAGAAGATTAATAGTGGCTGCATAATGCTTTGCCTTTTTCATAATGATTCTCTACAGATCCAATCAGTAAGTGTCACTAATTGGTAGGCACTTTCTCTGCAAGGGGACCCAGTCCTCCCTCCAGTAGAGTTGGAGGCCCTGCTGTTGTTCTGAAGTGGAGGGGAGAGCAGGAGCAGCTGAGTGGGAAGGCTGCTCTTGAACAGATGCCATCACTCAGGGAAAGGCTGAGAAAACTCCTGGCAGCCTGCAGAGGTGGTACCAGCCTGGCTGCTGCAGGGGACAACTGTTTGCAAACCCACTGGTGGGCTTGAGGAGAAGCAGAAGGTTGGCCACAGGCCAGCTGCTGAAATTAGAATATCATCCTGCAGTGTCCTGCTGAGCTCCTTCAGATCTTCTTGGCTGCCACTGCTGCTTGTCCCCTGTGGATGCAAGGGTGGGAAGCTGCTGGGAAGATTATCTGCCCTGTGGTGTTGTCCAAAGCAGCAAGACTGGAGTGGGGAGCTTGACAGGTCTGGGAAAAACATTTCCATCTACATTTCATCCAATTCCCTTTGTTACTTAAATGGATTTAAAGAATAAGAGCATCTTGTGTCATTTCCAGTGCCCTGAGATGGCCAAGCTGCTTGTATCATGCCCAGCAGAGGTACCCAGGCTTCCCTCCCTGGTGCTGTGTTTGTCCAGGTAGCTGTGCCAAGGCAGCTCTGCTGCTCCCAAGCACATTTGGCTCTTCATGTGCACTGCAGGTGTAACATATGGACTGAGATTGCCCGTGGAATCCTGCACCCAGCACTTCAGAGTCCTCTCAGCCCTCCCACACTGAGGTAAGGAGATGCCCAAAAGCCCATGAGCTCTGCTGGGAGCTTGGCTTTTGACAGTGCCACACACACACACACACTCTGCAAGGCTGCTCCTGTTGCCAGCTCTCTGAAATGCAAAGCTTCCATTGATTAGGGCTAGGCTGCCAGCTTTTCCCCAAGTGAACTCCCAGAAGGTCATCTTGCACAGATTTGTCTCTCAAGCTGCCTGCTGGGGTGGAGCTTTCTCCATTTCCCCAAATCCAGGCTAGCCACATCATATATCCCTGCTCACCTTCTCCATGGCATCCTTCAGTGTCTCCACAGCATCTTTTAGTGTCTCCCTGCTCTTGTGCAGCTCCAGGGACAGAGAAATGGCATTTTTCCTCCAAAGGGAGGATGTGGGGTAGATGGAGACACAGGAGAGGGAGAGCATGGGGGGCTTTCCAGCCTCTTTCTGCTTGCACCCCACTTAGGTAAGTGAACTTGGTCCCTTTCTCTTCTCCCCACTCTAGTTAAAAGCTCTTCTTAGTTTCTTGCATCCTGTAGAAATCCTTATTTATTCTTCCCAAGGAGGCAGGGAAACAGAGAAGGCAGCTCAATAAACTCATCAAGGCTCAGAGGAACATCACTCCACAAGCAGCTGTGGTGGAGGGAGAAGCTGCCAGTGCTCTCTGCTGACCAGCCATGTGCTCAGTTCCCAGTTTTACCTGTTGCTGATCCTCATCTTTCCTTCTCATGCTGCCTGTTCATTCCCTGGGTTCAGTCTGGCTTCTTGGCTCTGCTCTAACAGAGGTATTTCTGGTCCTGAGAGCAGGCAAATAAAATCCAGCAGGCTTGGGACAGGAACATTTGTGGTCAGTCTCCAAACCAAGGCAGCAGCTTTGTTCTTTCCTGACAGATCATCAATTAGGGCCAGACCTGGTCGTGTCAGTGTGACTAAGTGAGTGCAGCCTGCTCTGTACAGCACACCCAGGCTACATGGACCATCAGTTGATATAGAGATTCATCCAACATTTACCCTGCAGCTCTGGAGAAGCTTCAGATCTCCAGGATGACTTGGAGCTCTGTTTACTATTTCTTTAGTTGCAGCAGCAAGCAAACCAATATTCCTTCTGTGAGGAAAGGATGTGAAAGAGGAGAAGGCAGAATAACACAGGATCCCCTCCACAGAAGCTGAGGAGAATCATCTGTTCAGAGAATAACTTCAGCATTCATCACTAAGCTGCAGCACCAGGTACTTCTGGGGTAATCAGATTATTGCCTCCAGAAAAACTGCATCTCTAAAGAGAAGGGCACTTCAGGGCTGCAAACCAAGGAGCCCTTCCTTCCATGTTACCCTGTATGGTAAAGAAAAGGGCTTTGAGCAGAGCTGTCCTGGCACACCAAACATCTATTTGCTGTTCAGTGGCCTGGCACAAGTGGAAGAGCAGGACTTGGATAGTCAGCAGCTGAAAAGCTGTCAGCTGAAGGCAGCCCTGCACTGTGGAGCAGAGCTCTGCTAGAAGAAAAGAAATCCCCTATTCCCTCTTTATTTGACATCTCACATTCTGTTATTTACTGCTGCTCTCTATGATTTGCACCACTGCATGTTGGGACTTGCTGAAACCAAAGCTCTCACTTGCTATGTGTGAGAGCTCTGGAGAGGCAGGGTGGCTACTGAGGAAAAAGAATTTGAGCCACTGCAGGGTGATAAATGAGAAATGATACCCAACAGGTAAACAAATCCCCAAAACCATCTGAACCAGGCTGAACTCACTGGAAATTGGGAATTCACCTGAATCTCAGGGGTGTTGTGGGGGGAAAACCCATGTTTGGGCATGTGAATGCAAGTGGAAGCAGCTGGGTAGGATTGGCAAGAGGATTTGCTTGGCTTGGGCATCTGGAGCAGGAGAAGGGAATGTGGGGAAGGGGTCCCACCTGTAAAGGGGCTGAGATTTGCAGCTAGAAGGGTGGTGCTGGATACCAGAGCAAGATGAAGCTGAGGTGTGAGGCTGTGGTTCCAGGATCCTGGGAATTCAGGGTGAGGCTTTTTCATTATTATTATTATTTTTTTTATCATGTTTACCTCCAAGAGATGTGATTTGTGGCAGCAGTTGGGGTGGAGGTTTTAGTGGCAAAGTACTTGTGCTCTGAAAGTGTTGTGTTGTCTTTAGAGGGATTTCTAGAAGTTATTTTTTTCCCATTTCTTATTAATTAAAGCATGGCTGAAAGTAAATTACTGGAAGTCCAAGTAGGATAAAAACTTAGTGAGGTTTTTATGAAGTAATTAGAATGGCATTTATAAAGTAAATGGTCAGATCAAAAAGGCAGTTTCATCCCAAACACATCTGCTGTATCTTTTCTTATTAAGCACTTTGACCTTCTCCTGTGAGCAACAGAGGATTTGGCAGGTGAGATGATGTGTTCTAGTCACCAAAAAAAAAAAAGGAGAGAACTGTAGTAACCCTGGAGGTCATGGAGTTTTGCTTCCAGAGAGCTTGTTAGGATTTCTCAATTATCCCTATGAAAACTTTGCAGTGAGGTCAGTTTTTATGCAAGCTCAGAAGGAAAACAACCTAAAAAGTGATTTTTTTGCAGAGCCCTTCCTTCCATGGCTAACCTGGGCATGAGTTTATCCCAAGCTGGATTGTGTTCTTGTGTTGAGCTCAGACACAAAGGAGGTCTTGTGTGCTTGAAAACTTGTTTTATCTCCACTGCAAGGGTATGGGTTATGGATCCTTTCCCTTGTGACAACACTCTGGACATTCCTCAAATTCCCCTCTGCAATAGACTTTCTGAAAGGAATGGCAACCAATCCTGAAAATCAGATCCTTATCAGAATATTTCTGATGGGGAACCCCTGAGTATAAACCACATCTGAAGGAAATAGGGATGGTTTCCAAAGGAGACCTTGGGGTTTCTTTCCTTTCTTTGAAGACAGCACATTAAATTAAGTAGTGCCCTAAATAAGATGGTATTTCTGTGTGGTATTTGTATGAAGCCACTGCACAAACCTTGATTCTTCTAAGAGAGCTTTGCTTGGCAGCTTTCCATGGAAACAGGGTGTGGTGACAGCACAAAATTGTCTTTTCCAAGTGTTTTCTGACCCTTGGACAAAAACACCACCCCAGCCTTGCCAAGCTGTCAAGGGATGGAACCCAGTCCTGTTGGAGGGGATCATTTCTGCTGCAGAATCCTTCACAGGATTCAGAGTAACCAAAACTGTTGTTTTCTTTGAAACACTTGAGTCTGATTTAATTAGCATTAAATTCTCCTTCTTCATTAGCCCCTGGACTAATGGAGCTGAGCTCAACCTGCAGTGAACTGTGGTGTTGCTCACACTGCTCAGTCGTGGTTTTGACTCCTGTTAGGACAGCTGGAAGTCAGAGACTGCTTCAAACAAAGACACTGATGGCTCCAAAATGTGCCCCAGCCAACTCTGCCTGAATATGTTTTGAAGTCCTTGGTGTGACTTTCTATCATCTTCAGTCAGATCTGGTTGGAAGCCCTGTTTTCAAACCCTCCAGTTTGGGCACCACCATGCAGGATGTATGAAAGGAAAAGAGGAGGAGGATTATCCTTCATCCAGAAATGATCTCTCACATGTTTCATGACCATCGGGGAAACAGGTAAATATAATTTCAATACAACGTGCTTTCAAAACCCATGGTGAGTTTTGTTCACTGGTGGTCAGTGCTTGGATCCATTTGCTGGTGCAACAATGCTTTTCTGAATGCATTTTCCCTCTTTTTTCTCTTATTTTCTTTAATTGTGGCATCATCCCAAGTATAAAACCCTGAGTTATTAGCATCTTTCCAGATCCCAAGCTTCCCACTCGTGTTAGATGGTGAATTAAGCAGCACTGTTCTTGCTTTGCTGCTGAAGCATTCTCTTGGGAGTTGCTTTATTGTACTTCTGTTTGTCTTTGGGAAATAATGTAGTGGCTTTTTATTACTGACTTATTTACAGATGAAAACATCTGCAAAGGTGTTATCTGGTTTGGCATCTTTTTTTTCTGGCTTCATCAAAGCAATCATGGCCATCCTATGTAGATGGTGAAGTGACAAGGTTTGGGCATCACTCTTTCTAGATGACTTTTTTCTTCCAGCACCAAGACTCTCCCTGAATGTGTTTTCCTTCTATACACTGTGGCAGGTGCAGGGGTGTGAAACAGAAATAACCTGTGCAGGGAGAGAACCCATTCAGAGCTGGTTATCTTGGAAAAAAAAAAAGGGAAAACTCCTGCACAGGCTCTGCCACTGCAGAATAAATGCAGCTGCAGATCCTCCTGGAAGCTGTTAATTGCTCATTCTGGTTAGGCTTTGATCAAAACCATTCCATATTCAGAGGTGCTGTCTTTTCTGTCCCAGGGATGCTGAATGCACAGCTCTGCATGTTAAATCATTCACAGGGGTGCAGGAGAGTTACCTGTAAGGATACTCTGCCTCTGTTAGGGCTTTGTTTTGCATCTGGCAGCAGCCTGTTTTGCCAGCAGCATCATTAACATCCAATCTGTTGGAAAATGTTTATCAGCTCAAAAATCAACTCCATCTTGCAGTGAGTGGTAGCTCAGTGGACCTGGGTGATCTGTATGCATCCAAAGCAGTTGTCTTGATTATTGAGTAAGGCACTGTTCTGTGAAAGGCAGCTATTCAGGAGAGGGGGGGGTTGTGCTGCCAAGGGCTCTGTCATTGCAGGAATAACAAAGACTTTTTTTTTTCTCAAATATCCAAAGGTGAAACTGAGGCAGAATGTGTTTGGTGGTGTGCTGAGAGGGGTGTTGTGGGTGGCCAGGGGGGTCTCCAGAACCAAATGAGGTGAGTCCCCTTAATTCAGGGAGCTACAAAGATGCTGAGGAGCTGGAGCATCTCTGGGCCAGGCCAGGCTGAGAGCCCTGGGGCTGTTCAGCTGGGGAAGAGCAGCCTAATAATATTATTTAAATTAATATGGGTACAATCAGTTTTGCCCTGGATACCAAGAGGGGCTAAATGATTCTTTGTTTTAATTGAAATAAATAATATTTCTCCTCAGGCTCTGCTTGGTTTTAGACAAGAAACTGATCTCCCTCCCCGTGGCTAGTGCCAAAGGGCAGTGTTTGGATCATTTTCCTGGGAAATAACCAATATATTTGATACCCAATCCCATGTGACCTCTCAAGCCAAGTAACCCCCACCCTGAATAATCCGGCAGCAAAAAAGCAACTGCAACCTGAGGGTGCAGCAGGTGGCTTCATGTGAGTGAAAGGAGTCAGTAATGCTTCTGCTGCCAGAGCCTAGACATTCTTTCTGCCCAATATATTTTCCTTAATGCTTATTTAAAAATAAAAAGAAAAATATCCAGGAAAAAAAAAAGTTAATTTTTGAGCCCTTAAAAAATCTGCTTTTTTAGTTCCAACTGAAAAGTACTGACCTGGTCCAGTTGGAGACTGGGAGCTGTGCATGTTCTTTGCTGTATTTTGTGATAAGCTAAATCCTCTAATGGTAGATAGCACTGGGAGAAAATGAAGCATTACTTCTGCAAGAAATCTAAACCCTTGCCACTGACTATATTAACAAACACCGAATGATAATAAGTGCCAGTGTTAAAGCATCAATTAAGCTTGCTGTAATGAGTGTTTGTTGCAAACCAGGACCAGAGTCTTGTCAGAGAAAAGTACACGAGGATGTTTTTAATTAGTAGAATAACACAGTTATGCCTTAAATGAAAAAAAACCCAACCCATATTTGCATATGTTTGCTTTTGCAGGAACAGCTAAGTGCAAAATAAGCTTGAGTGAGGGTGTTCAAGGGAAAAAAAGAGGCACTTGGATGAACTGTCAAGCAAAATTCCTGTAAAAAAAATTCTGATTTGTTGAGTTCCTGCATGAGTGTCAGCAGAGCCTGGTGAGCACTTAGCTGAAAGCTTCCCATAAGGAGGAGAAAACAGATGCCAGCGTGAAAAGCAGGGATGGGGGGTCAGAGAGTGGCAGGACAGAGAAGATGATGGGATCCCTGATCTCCCCCCCAAAAAAAGCCCACCTGTCTGAGAGGCAGAACAGATTGGGAAGCATGGGGGGAGGGAGGAGGTGCCAATCCTGAGCACTTGAAGCAGAGTGTGGTGGAGGGAAGCCCAGTGGCCTGGGGGGGAAGACAGCTGCTCAGCTCAGCTGAACAGAGGGTGAGGGGAGAGCTGCTCTCAGAGGGCTCTGCCTGGTCAGCAACTGCTGCTGTGACCCCTGGAGGACACCAGCCCTGCCATGAGGGTGGCATCTTAGTGATCTTGTCCTCAGCCCATCAGAGCAGGTGTCTCTGGGTGTTTGAGAGGTCTCTGTCTCCTTCAGTGACTGTCTCAAGCTGGTCTGTGCCCGTGGGACATTTAAGAGCACAGCCCCAAGGTAGGAGATTTGCCTCTGGGGCCACGTGGAGTCCAAGAGAAGTCTCCAGGAGAGTAGCTGGTTGGCAGCTGAGCAGCCTCCCTGAGCTCCACCTCCCAGCTTGGCAAGCTCCAGCCAGGTCTCCACCAGGGAGTGTTGCTGTCTGCTGCACCAACCACACTGGGAGCACTGCTGGGAGCACTGGGAGAGGATTTTTAGGGCTATTACTTCTCTTCTTATATTTAAATGCATCAGTGAGTCTGGGAAGTTTGTACTGGGAAGATCTTGGTTGCCTGTGAGCTCCTGAAAGGTTCTTTTCACTGCAATTCCTTGCTCTGACTCCAGTTTAACTGCCTTTCCTGCCTAAGGAGCTACCAGCCAGGATGAACTCTGTCTGCTTTAAATGCTTGTGGCTTTGGTGTGTAATGTAACATGATGCTGTCCTCTGGGACAACGTGGGAAAATGTAGAAAGCAATTCCATGCACATGTTTGCAGTATTACAAAGGCAGTTTGATCAGGTCAGGCAGCCTCGGAGGCTTTTTATAGCAGGACAAGGAAAACAAGACTTGATTTCTCAAACTCCTTGGATTAAGAAGTTTTTTCACGTGTGTAAATATTTATAAAAGTTGTATTTAATGGCTTCTTCACTGCAGCAGGATGGCTTATTTTTTTTAATGAGCTTTCTCCAAACTGAGACAGCTTAGTAGGCCCAGCTCTCTCCTCATTTAACCATGGCAAACAAAGAAAATTCCAACATCAGCTTCAGTTCTGGCATCCTCCATCTCCCAGTTAAAGGTTTATATGGATACTTAGGTAGATATTAATTTAATTACACACCTAACTTTTGCTGCAGAAGGTAAAACTGTGTGCAACAGCAAATACTTGCCTGGAAGCTCCCCAGACAAGGCCAATTTCTATCTTACTGGGATACTCAAGTGCTTCTTTCACCAGGTTTTTAGCAGAGTGCAAAATGGGACTTCAGGCACCAGAGAGGCACGTGGCAGCTTTTGTCCCTACACGGGTCTGGTCCTAGAGCCTTTATTAGGGATTTTGAGAGTCTTCTTCCCATGAGGACCCCAGTCACAGCCTCAGATTGTTTCTGTGTGTCAGGAAGCAGTTTGCTGAGCAGCGTGATCTCCATCCTGCCAAGTGAAGAACTGGAAGAGAAGAACAAGCAGCCCCTGTGCTAGTGCAAGGATGAAGTGACACGTGGGGGAAGTAACAGCCAAGCTTGAGCTGTGCTCTTTCAGAGTGGAGTTAAGTCACGAGATCCTTGTACACTCACTTTCCTGGGCATAAATAGTGAAATTAGACATTTGTTTGCAGCCAAGGGAGTAAAAGCAATCCTCGGTGCCCTGGGCATGGGATCACTCTGGTTCTGAAAAGCTTGAAAAGGTTCCTCTTCATTCAGCCCCAGTTACTTCTGCCTATCTGCACACAAACTTCTGCAGCCTCTTCCCAGGCTTCTTGTTTCTGAAACAAAGCCATTTCCATTTGGAGTCCTCCAAGCCCCAGCCACCAGAAGCTTTTCCTTTGACCTGCTGGGTGTGGACAGCTGCCCCCAGAACTCACCGTCCTGCCCACCCTCCCTTTACCAGACGTGGTCAACAATTAAGCTAATTAAGCTATAGGCAGGATTAAGTCTCCGGGGCCAGACTCACAAAGGGACTTAGGTGTTTGAAATGGGAATGAAGCTGATTATCAGCAGATCACTCTCATTACACAGCCCTCTCCTTGTGCTTCTGCACTGTTTCCTCTCCGAGGGCTCCTATGTGCACAAGGAGGGAACAGAATCCCCTTTATGCTCTTGCCTCGGTGAGAAGTGCCCCGGGGCCAGTCCAGCCCCCCACCTCACCCAGCCAGAGCTTGGCATCTCTGAATAAAGAGCTCTTCCCCTTCTCCCTGCCTAGGCTTTGCTTGCTCAGGCCAGGAGGAAAGCCCGTTTGAACCGTCTGCTTTCACACCTTTATGTACCGAGTTGTCAGGGAACAAAAGACATTTTTTTTGTTAGCAAGGGCTCCCAGAGCTTTTCTTTCATGTGTGACAGATGCTTTCAGAATCCATGGGAGAGAATCTGCATAATTGATACACAACACCAATGACCCAGCCTGAACGACTGGCAAGGCTTTTTCTTTTTCATCTGGGGTGGTTTCAGAAGCAGCCAGTGGAATTTCTAAAGCTCCATTAAGATGTTCAGGTCTTCAGGCTCTCTAGCAATGGGGACCATGTGAATACCTGAGGACAAATGGCCAAGGTTTCATTAGCAAGATGAAATGCACAGGGTGAAGCATGGGAAATCAGATGTGATAAGGAAGTGAGTGTGAGCTGCTTATGCAGCGTGGCAGCCACAGCAGGCTGAGGGATGGGAATAAAAGGAGGAGGGAAAATGATGAGCTCTAAACTGCAACAATTGCCCTACAAACCTTAGCTGCTGCAAGATATTTCCTTCTCCCTGTCAGTCCTAGCAAGGGTTAGCAAGCTTTTTAATCCAGAGCCAACGTGGAAGCACTTTTGACAATGTACAGCAGCCAGAGTGGTGTTTCTGTCAGTGCTGTGTTGTACTACCAGCCCCTTCTCAGATACTCATCTTCATCCAGCCACAAAGGCTCATCCCCAAATGAGGAGATGTCCTGCTTTGAGCCAGAACAGGAATAATTCTATTTTTTTTTTCAGCTAATTTAATTTTTCAGCTCAGTCTCAGCCAACTAACTGCAGTTTCTGAAGTTAACAGCAGATTTCCTCAGGCAGTGCTGCAGGTAAACTTGATAGTTACAGTTACTACCAAGTTACTACTATCAAGCATTAGTGTGCAGACAGGTTTTTGCTTACACTGGCTCCTGTGCAGACCAAGGTCACTGCTAAACCTCGTGTGCCACATTTGGGGTGCAGAAAGTCAAAGGTGGTACCTGCAGGGAGGAGCAACCAGGACAGGGGACCCCAAACTGGTCCCATGTGCATCATATTCAGTAGAAAGCTGAGGGATGATGAGGGTCAAAGCTCTTCCTTGATGGCCAGCATCTGAAGAGGACTCTGTCCCTTCTGCCTTCAATCACCGTCTGTGTTAGTTGCTTCTCATACAGTAAAGTAGAGAAAAAATACAGAGATGATTTGAATTGCCAAGGCTGTGAGGCTTTGGAGGGGCTGTGAGCTCCCCAAGGATGAGACAGATAAACATGAGAGGTTTCATTTTGAAGTCATTTCTCATTTCTTATGAGTGCTCCTCTCATTCTCTGCTTTCTCTCATTCCCTAAACCCCAAGGGTTCCTACCTTGCTTTCCAGGCTGTGTGGGATAGCAGCCCAAATATGTCCTGGTGGAGCTGTGCTGGGGGGTCTGCAGCCTTCCAGAGGGTCCCCAGAGGAATAGACCTCACAATATTCAGAGGGGACTGAGTGTTGTGGAAATGCAGATCATCCAGAGTCATGCAATGCTAATTTCCAGTAAAGTGCTGAGAGTCATCTTAGCAGATTTATCCCATGCTCAGCTCCCTGAGTCACCACCAGCCACTGGGTGAGCTGCTTGTCCCCTCTGCATCACCCTGCTCCTTCTCACTGGGGGATGAAGCATCTCTTCACCTGCCAGGAGCACCAGCTCTGCAGGGATGACTTCACCTCCTAAAACAGAGATCACTCCTGGTGTCTCTCAGTGGCTGGGGATGGGCTGCAAGACCATGAGTAATGACTTTGCTCCCTTCAGGCACACACAAAGAAAAACTCAACAAAACACCTTATCAAGGTTAATATTGAATATGAGACATCCTCTAATTTCTTTCCAGTTGCTTAGGAGGTGGCCAAATAGCTGTTTGAACCTCCTCCAGGGTTCATGCATCCTGAAGGAATGTCTTTCCTCCTCTTGTTTGAAGTTGGATCTGTGTCACCCAGGCCACAGGGTTATTTGCTCTCTTTTTCTCTAAACCAAATGGAAAGACCCCACTTTTTTTCCTTGCCCATTCACAGTTCTTGTGTTTGGAAAGCTGGGACATCTTCTGAAGGTCTTTGGGTCCTCTTGCCACCTCCACTAACATTTTGATGAGACTTATTTCTGTTCTTATGCTGGATTATATATTAGCTTCATCTTTGTGCTTTTTCTTATTCATTTCTGGAGCTTTAAAACACAGCAGCAAGATTTTACACATCTAATTCTACCTGCATTTTAACAGGACGAGTAAACTCTACTACCAGCAATCTCTAGAGTTCAAAACCACAACTAAAATGTAAAGGAACTGAAAAATGGGGGTGAAACTTCTTATCACTGATAAGGTACCATTTAGAGTCATCACTGTGTGTAGCAATGGTGACACTTTGGCCAGAAACACCAAACCTGTGTCATTCAGTGTTCAGAGCTGCTGCACTGGTAGTCCAGGTCCTTATATTAACAAAAAAAAATCACTGTGATTAAGTGGAATTAGTGGCTGATACAGTACTTAATGCAGAGGTAATAATATGACTTCCCTCATTAGTGCAGGACTGCTATGGCTTCTTAATTGATTTGAATCGGCATTTAATTAGAAAATGTGAATCCCTTGGGGGTGATTCATATTTTACACTTTTCCAAGGTAGACTATTATTTCTTTTCTACAAGTGGCAGCCCAGTTTCAGGGGAGGAAAAAAGAAAAAAAAAATAATGAAATCTTGTCTTTGACTCGTGACCTTTGTGGATGTGGTGGGTAGAGACTGAACATCAGAGGCTGGGGCTGTTTATCAGCTCTGAGCTTTTAAAGGTCACCATCACCTGTCTCAGGAAAGAATCCCTTTTTCTGTCTCAGTTTGTACTCTGGAGTGGAGTTCCAGGGTGCCAAAACACTTCACACAGCACCTATTCCAAGTTTTTATGGGGGAAATAATCCCAGGGCTCCGTGTTCAGACTTTGTGGTGAGATGCAGACCGAAGTTTTGTCATTTCTGGGACTGGGAATACCTGTGATCCAGACATTGAAAAGATGCTCAGTGAAAAACCATATTGTTTCAGCTCCAGAAAGAAGAACTTGAAATAGAGAGGGAGAATATCACAGAATATCCTGCTTTTTGAATGAATAACACAAAGAAATCCCCGTGCTGGCACGATATGAAAGTTTTATTGCATTCTGGATTTTCAATTGTGCTGTATTAAACCATATTAATATTTGGTTTTTCTAGGGCAGTCAGAAGTCATTGGTAATGATGAATTTTTCATTTACACTAGTGCCAAATGATCAGCCTTAGTGCTCCGAGGTCAGTCAATCATTCCACTCTGGTGGAACATTGCTGCCTTTAAGGCAAATGAAACTTTTCTCTCTCCCTAGCTCAAGTGCAGATAACTTATGGGACAAACTCCCTAATAGCTCATCCTGTGTGCCATGCCTGGTGCCCTATGATCCATCAGCATCCCTAAAATGAGAAGTGATTTCCCTGGAGACAAAGGCTAGAGCTGCTCAGGGCTCTTTTTTTTTTTTCCTTGTGTGTACCTGAATGTAGATTGTCTAATAAGCAGATGGATTGAGCAAAGCTGAGCCTTGCTTTGGCTTGCTAAGTCAAAAAAACCCCTGGAGCCTGATCCATGGAGATCCATGGGCTTCAGAACAGCAATTTCTGCAAACATTAGTCCTGATATTCCATTTTGGAATGGAAACCTGCAGGATTAGTGGCTGAGCTGTGGTTTGGCTTATGGTGGAGAATCCTTCCAACCCTTTGGTCCAGCAAAAGGTGTGGTTGGCCTTAAGCTCCTTCCATGTGACATCACTTCCAAACAAAGGCATCTGACCCTTTGGTTTCTTGCTTTGTTTGCTCCTGAAGTGGGATTTTGCAAGTGCCACTCACTCGTTTTATCTCTCTTTTCATCTTGCTGTTGAGAGATTAGTCATATATTGAAACTGGAGTAATTACATCTGTCTGCATGGTGTGTTCAGCCTCACACACAATATTCTTTTCTTTGCTGGATGTCGTTTGATATTGTTCTGAAGCCTTTGAATTTAGCTCAGACTTTAAGGCAGAATGCTGTTGATTTTTGAAAGGTAAAAACGATCAAACAAAACCTGGTTAAATCAAGATATTTGTTTGCAAACCAACACCAACAAGGTTGCTGAAGGGACCTGCTTCTCTCTGCTTCATCTCCTTGCTTTGTGCTGCCTGACAGGCCTGCTTTCCCACTCTTCACATTCTACTTCACAAGTTCAACTTGTTCTGGAGAGCAATTTTCTTCTTTTTGGATATTTCCAGCCTGATTTTTGCAGGGTTGCATTGAGTATCAGCATCAGGGCTGGGCTCAGAAGAGAATGTCAGTAAAAATCAACTTTAGTCCTGCAATCTGCATTGTTTAAAGGACTTTGCCCCTCTCCATCTTGGTCTAAAGGATATTCCTGTAGTCTTTTTAGGTAAGGCAGGTTTAAATCCATTTACTGTGACTTTTACTGAGGCAAAGCCCTGTATTTGTGAGCTGTTTGTGGTTCTGTTTGTAATGTTGTTTAGCACTGTTAGAGGAAAGCTTTTGTCATGCAGGTTTTTGAGCAGAGTTAGTTGTCAGTGCTCCTTTCCTTCTCTCCAGGTCTTCTATACCCACTCTGACTTGGCTTCAGAAGCAAACTCCTTAAATATCAAATTGAAAACTGGTAAAAGAAACTATGATCAGAAAATTTGCAGTAGAATTATCAGTGAACACCAAGGCTACTAAACTTTTAATTTAGCCAGGAAAGTTCTAAAAGAAAACAAATGTCTGCTATGCCAAAATGCTCTAATTTTTATTTTCATCTAGTGATAGATATCTGGAAATTATTCTGTGTTCCTAAAGTGCAGAAACCCCCCACTTCAGTTAACCCTGAAAGAGCCATGGGTGAAAACACTGGGCTCAGAGAAATTAAATTGATGTCCTGGAAATTAAACACGGATCAGGGAATCTTCTCACTGGTGGGTGCCTCAGAAAACACAAATGCAGAAAATACTCAAATATTCCCTTTTCCTTTCCCCTTTATTTTAATCTGAAGTTTAAAAGTTCTCCACATAATATTATTTTTCTTCCTTCTTTGGACTGAGGGTCTTTGTAGAAGCACAATAAAAATACAGAGAGGAGATGGAGAGTCTGCTGAGGACAGATGACCTGATTTATGGCTTTATGTCCCGAGCCTCACCAGAATGTCCAAGGATAACATCAGAGAACGAGCTCATAATTGCTAATTGTGAGAGAGCTTGGCAGGGACACCTGGAATCTGTCAGTCAGACCAAATGATATAGCTGTGGGGGGAAAAAAAGTTATTAAAATATATGTTTTGGACCACTGGAAGATGCATGCCTTCCTGACAAGACCACACAAACCTTCCTAATGCCTACGAATGCATCTGGAGGATTTCTTTATTCACGTTCTAAGATCTTGAGCAGACCCAATTCCAGAAGGTGGGGAGCTGATAATTCTGGGGAACATTTGTTGAAGTTCAGTTGAGACAATTTGAAGTGGGTTTGGCAGTGGGTGGAATTAGGTGAGTGTGAGCTGGGTGAGGAGTTGACCAACAAATACAGGGGATAAGTGAGGGGAAAGGTGCAAGTGTGAGTTAAGCTGTTGTGAAAATGAGCAGTTAAGTAATTAAAATAAACGATTTTCTGAAGGGAGGGAGAAGAGAAAGCCAAGCAACAAAAAACCCTCTCAATTACCACTGAAAAAAAACCCCACATGGCAAGGTCGTTGGGCTGACAATGAATAATAGAGCAGCTAAGAAAGGCAATTGTGTGCTTCCATTCTTAAGAAAGCCATTTCTTCTGGCAACCAACCATCCCAACCAGAAACTGGAGTCTTATTGGAGTAGGAAATGAGTTGGTTCTGCTGACTTCACACGTGTTGTGACTTGGCTGCAGAGCTCCTACCCCACACCCCTGCTGCCAGAATGCACCCCACACGTTTAGGTGTGCAGTTCAAGGGGGGGAATTTGCCTCTCAAATGAGATTGATCTGCCTTAGCGTTAGATAAATATGATCTGAAAGGACATGAGTAGAGGAGTTACCAAAATAAAGCCCCAGGCAGGATGATTGATGGCCTGGGCTTAGCTGGGTGATGCACTGAGCTTCAGCTGCAGCCCCTCTGCTGGCTTCTCACTTGCACGAAGTCACTGCACTGGGTGGTGGCAGCAAAAGTCCCAAAAAACTGATTGCAAAGATAACCAAAAGGGCTCTGCATTATTCAACCCACTTCATCCTTCCCTCTTTTTCCACTAAAACGAAGGAAAAGATGTTTTGAGGGAGAAGAAGAAACAGCAGCTCTGTTTGCTTTTGCTGGGGAGTGAGAGGAGCTCTTGGTGAATCAGGAGAAAGTGAAGCAATCCACCCAGCAACAGGGGGCCTGCTGAGAGCAAACAATGCTCCATTCACTCCAACAGCACCAGTCATTAATACTGGAGTTACACAGGGTTGTAGACTACTTAGAGGCTTGGTGTAAATGAGTATCGCTCTAAAATCACCCTAATTTACACCCACCTTAGGTGCCATTTAAAGCCATTTACAACATAAGCGTTAGTTTTTACTATTCCATCAGAGGAGGGGTTTGCAGTGTGTAAGTGCTGAGAACAGGTCAGCTTTTCTGCTCTGGAACTCTGGTTCTGTTAGAAATAATTGCAGTTTTCATGATAAAATGTTGTATATGTTCTATTAAATGTATTTCTATACTCTTGTCTTGAGTGGTGTAGTTAAGGGCATACCAGGGATTTCCACTGTAAAAATCAACCACCTATTCTGCAGACTTTAATATAGCAGTAAAAGCTGATTATACATTGGAGTGTGAATGTAAAGATCTTGGCACAAGAGCTCTTTAGCACGCATAAAAGATATCTCTATATAATGGCTTATAAACAGCTTCCCTCAAAACCTGACAATATTGAAGGGAGATGATGAAGAGCTGCTCAAAAATCCATTTAACTGATAAGCTGAATGCTCCTAATAACCAAATTTCAGGCATCACACTGAAATAAGTAAAGAAAACACAGTGTGTGAGTCTCAGAACAGACCTAACTTTCTGCAAGACCAAATACAAGGTAGGACTACAAAAAAACCCCTGAGTTTCCCTGGGCAGGAGGTTGCTCTCTGCCTGTCACAGCAACCTCATTGCTCTTTGGTGGATCTGTTAGAGATTTTTGGCAGCAGCTTGCTCAGTAACTCAGATTTTCTGCTTACTAATTCAGCTTGAGAACATGAATAGCAAAGCAAACAGAGGGTACAGATGGGAACAGCAGCTGAGCAGGGCAGGGTGAACCTCGAGTGAATGACAGTTCCTCAGCAAAATGCTCTACATTTCTTCTAACTCGTGGATTAGTTTTTCTTTTGCTTTTCTGGCACAGCCTGTCTAGAAATACCACTGCCTGGGCTGAGCTCCCTGCTGAGCAGTGGGTGGTGGTGCCAGGAGGAGCAGCACTGCTGCAGCCCAGGGCAGCCTGCTCACCCGTGGCCACAGCCAGCTGACCACCTCGGGTCAGTGAGGTTGGGTATGAACCCAGAGAGTCCCCATAACCTGCATAAAGATGCCATAACCAGGTTTTTTTACCCCAAAGCAATGGGCTCTGCTTGGCCACTTGAGCTCTGTGCCCATCTGAGTGTGGAACTGCCTGTTACTCTCAAGTCCTGCGTCACCTTCTTCATCTTCTGCCTCTTTAAGGGCTGGCCCACAGGGCTTAATTTGCATATATGGTTGAAATAATAATGGATGTAAATTAGACATGCTCTTTTAACTTCATTGCATATCTGACTACCTCATTAAAGAGATTTAGGGGTGCCTCTGGTCAGTGAAGGTGACTGCAAACTAGCTTGTTTCCCATCATGGGAGTCCATTTCATCAGTTTCTGCCAGGTCCTGACCAGCAGAAACATCTTAAACCCCTTGCAGCTTTGTTCTCAGCTCGTGTCTGATGGCTCCCTGAAGGCCATTATATTTATATATATGTATATACCTATATATAAACTCGTTTTTAATCTAAGTTCACTTAGATGAAACGAAACATTTCAAATGTCTAGAAGAGAAGGGACAAGTTTCTTTCTTGTGAGGAGAACTGAGTCTTCCTTGAAGACTGAACACTGTGATAATTTTCTGCTGCAGTTATCTTCAACACCAGATTTTGGCAGAACATGATTGAATTAGTGCCTCAGGGTACAAATTCCATTTCAGGAGTGTGTTGGAAGAAGGAGTCTGCCAGTTTCCAAGGCAGAGATGGTACCTGCAGTCTGAAAACTTGGGAATGGAAGGGGTAGGGTCGAGAGAAGGGGGACATGGGGTCACAGAATCCATCGTGGTGGGCATGAGCAGCAGACAAAACCTTGGCCAAAGGCTCCTTTGAAGGCTGTGGCAGCCCCAGAGTAGATGAGGGAGGCTGCAGGCACTGTGCTTATCTTTCCTGCTGGGAAAGATGGAGTTTTCTGATCCCAGCCCAATGTTTCAGCAAAGTCTTTTCCTGTTCTTGTATGTTTCTTAAAATATGACTGTATTTTCTTCTAGCCACGGGGTTTGAACATTGGCAGTGAGTACCAGGGAGCACTTTCTTCCACGTGGTTGAAGCCAGTGCCAGAGAAGCTGGGGTTCAGCTACTGGTATTGTGCCTTTTCCATTGCTTTTCATCACTGTGTCCCTTATTCTGTGAAGCTGCCAGAGTTTGAGAGCACACAATTCCTTCTCAATTTCTCCAGCCCGTATCTCTGATGGTGTAAGAACAAGTTGCAAGGGGCATCACCCAACTCCTCCTGCCCAGAGCAGCCAAGTTAAACCTCATGAAGCAGCTGGAGCAGCCTCTGGGCAAGGTAAACATCTGCTAGGTCTGAATTACCTGCCAGTCCCAGCAGCAGTGGCACCCTGATGTGCTAAAACCTTAGGCACAAGCCATTAGAAAGGGCAGAGGGGACAGAACCACTGAGAGTTTTAAGTAACTTTTGGAAAAAGAATCCTAAATTAAGCCTGAAACTTGCTGTGTTGATGTCGAGGCAGTAAAAAAATCAGATACTGGTTTACACTGGGTTCTCTTGAAACCATTTTGCTTGAAGGACATGCATTGTGGGGAGCTGCAAATTCAGGTCTTGAGTGTCAAGCAAGCCCAGTGGGCTGGAGTGCAGGAGCTGGAGGTGTGCTGGGCAAAGTGTGGAGGAGAATGAACAAGCCTGAAGCTTTTCTCTAGGGTCAGAGCTCAACCAGAATGCCCTTCCCCAGCAAGGGACAGAATGAGATTAATTTTCCCTGCTGCAGCTCTGATTGTCCAAGTGTTACGAAGAAAGCAGGATAAATTCAGGCAGCCAAGATTTCATTAATTGAGGGAATTTCCAGGCTAATTTACAGGTGTTCAGGGACCTGACCTATTTCAATTTGAATAATAGCTGATGACAGAGTTCGATATGCACCAACCTTTTCTTTCACCAGAGGGGAGGTGATTGTTTAGGGTTGGGGCTTCTTAATTAGTATTCCACAAATATGCCATCCTTTTTTTGCTAAGCCCAGCTACCACTTGCTGCCTTGTGGGATTGAAACTTAAAAGCAAATCAGTGCAGTTACCTTTGCTCTGTGTCAAAGCTTTAAAAAAGAAAGTCAACAAAAAAACCCCAAACAGAAAACTTGGGCTGGTTATTGATTTAATTTGTGTTTTCTGAATTAAGAGGGGGGGGGAAAAAAAGCATCCAAACTGTCACATGTTCCTCAGACTCTTCATTTGACAATTAGGCTCTAATTTCAAGTTTCATTTGTTTAATGGCCAACTGTCTTGGCCATTAACTTGATCTAAAGTGGATGCTAATTAATGCTAAATTACAGTTCCTGAGGTGCTGCACACCTGAATACCAACATTCACCCACCATTCATTGCATTAATGAGAGGGAAACAATGAAAAAAGAGGATGACAAGGAGCCAGGGAAGATGATTTCCCACCAGCTCTGGTCTTCCAGTTATTCACTGCTAACTTAAATTACTTGCTGAGTTTATCAGTTGCAGCAATAATTATGAACTGTAGGGTTTTTAGCCTATTTAGAATGAAATAATCTGAGGCTCTGTGGGGAATCAGTTAATATTTAATGCTGTTGTACTCTGACGTCAACACTTGGTGAGTAGGTGACCAAGAGATGTGTTCAGCTCCCAAATTCCTTGAAGCACAGTGTGGTGTGGAGCACAGGACTCTAACAGGGGATTAATTCTGTTTTCCATGTCACTTTTCAGTGAATACAAAACACTTTGCTTGCCTAAGGTGACAGTGGCACTGAGCAGCTACCTCCTGGTAACTGCTGTTTGTATTTCATTAAAGCCCTGAGTTCCCAACAAAGATAGTTCTGCTCCTGCATGCTGTGCAAATACTTAGGAGAGGAAAGATCCCATTTCTGGGATGTTTGCAGTCTCCTAGATGTAATCAAAAGGCAATCCACTGACTTTGGATGTCTCCATAATGAGCTTTAAGTAGAGGGAGGTGTTTGAAATGTCTGGGCTCTCATTTAAAACCAGACTTAACCTTTAGTGTGGGACTGCCTGGCAGAGCCATCTCTCCATTAATCATTTAGATTCCCTGCTGACTGTTTTCCATCCATTTCCATCTCTCTGCTTTCTGGCTGTAGGGGGAATACAGTCTTTCTCACTCTGCCCCCAAATCTTGCCATCAATCTTCCCAGAGGTTGGGGTTCAGCTCACACCTACTTTCAGAGCCAACTTGTGCTGATGGCAACAGATAGAGGAACAGCCCTGAAAGCTTAGACTTATTTGCAAAACAAAGTGGTTCCTGAGCATGGCTTCTGCTCTCTGCACCATATTTTGAGGGCCTGTTCAGCACAGACAGCTCCTGTGAATGGTGTTTCTCCATCTCCTGGCAAAAGGTGCAAGTTCTTGCCCAGTGTAGGCAGCAGGATCCATGACTGGGACTGGGGGATACAGTCTGTGATGCTGATGAGGGCACCAGTAACAGAGCCTGGCACCTTCCACTTGACCCCCACCCTGCAGAGATTTCTAACCATGGATCACATCCCCCCTCAGGCTTCTCTTTTCCAGGCTGAACAGCCCCAGGCTTTCCTCACAAGAGATGCTCCAGCCCCTTCATCATCCTCGTAGCCTCTGTTGGACTCTCTCCAGTATTTCCCTGTCCCTCTTGAACTGGGAAGGCCAGAAATAGAGTTGAGCTCTCCCATGGCATTTTTTATTGGTGAAGTGCTCATTCTCATAAAGGCTAATAATCTTATTTAGCTCCTTGTCTCCACTGTGAAGTACATTTGCAGCTTCTTTAATCTTCTTGGGATGAGGAAGGCAGCCAGAGGCTAAATAATTACTGACAGCTGTTAGGTATTGTCTGTCCTATTAGATGTGTTAATCGAATTTTAGAACTCTTTAAAACTTCAACATTAGCAGAACAAGGTGGGTTGGTCTTTTTTTTTTCTTACTGGATGTATCCAGAACTGTGTATTCTGCAGCTTTTTTTCTCTCAGCGTCCCCATGGATTTGGTGTCAGCTGGCAGAGGCACCAGTAGCTTCACCAGCTGCCACAAAACCAACTTTTTGGTTATCACCAAATTAATATCTAGGTTAAAGAACTGGATATAATGGAATCTTGATCTGGAGAGTTTCTGCTCTAAACTCCTAGCCCTGATGCCAGCAGAGTTTGCAGGATTGTCTCTGATCATCATTATCTCCTGAGCTCCCCACATAGATGTGTGTGCAACTCTGTGTGGTAGCAACCAAACTTCTCACAGCTGCTCAGCCTTCTAAATAGCACCCCATTCATCTTCCTCACCCCAAAACTGCTGCTGTTTCCTGCTGAATTCCTCTTGTCTTGCTGCTGATCCATCCTTACCAGTGCTGCTGGGCTTCTGCTGGCCCCTCAATCCCCATATCACCCCCAAACAGGTCCTGCAGCACTGGAGCAGAACCCACAAAAGGAGCAGCACAGGGTGACATCTCCCTTTATTCATGCAGCATCTCCCAGAACAATAAGTGTAAAATCAGATTTTGGATTTAGGGCACAGAAGAGATGAATATGATGGGTTCTGGCCAGGGAAGATGTACTCTAGGCAGCTGCTCTAATGGGTTTAGTAGAAGCATGCTGTGCATATGTAGGTACATCACCGAGCCAAGTCCCTTGCACTGTAACTGCTGCTTTCAAAAGCTAATGAGACAAAAATGCTAATTTCATGACCTGTCTCCTGGAGTCCTCACAGATCTCCCTCTCCCTGGGGAGTTGGGAGTGAGCTGAGATTTCAGGGCAGGCTGCTGTGAAGTGTTACTCGTGGGGCTGGGGTAGGGAAGAACAAAGGCAGGGCTTACAGGGGGTGGCTGCTGTTTCTATACAGGGACAAAAATAAGTCCTCTCTGTGTTTGTCTAGGTGTCCCCAGGTGGGTAGAGCACAAGGAGCTGTCTCTGTAGCCAGATTCCTCTGGGCCCTGTCAGTCTGACAGCCCAGTGTGCTGATGGGGCAGCTCTGGGGGCTTGGTGCCAAAGCCTCAGTGTTCCCAGCACACTCCAGTGGGCCAGCCAAACTCCCAGTGTCTCTGCCTGGTCCCTCATTACCATCACATCACACATTTTCTCAGCCCTCCCTCTCCCTCAGCATCCCACCCCTCATGTATCCGTTGCCCCGGGTCTATCCAGTCATCTCAGCAAAAGTCAGATTCCTCTGAGCAACGAGTCTAAACTCGTCCTTCTGTAACAGAGATCACAGTAAAGAGTGGAAACTGAAATATCCCTTTATTCCTGCATCATCTCAAGGAACATTAAATGTGAAATCAGATCTCGGGGTCAAAACCTGGTCACTGCCACTCGTTCTGCTGTCACTTGTCAATTTTTAGCTGTTCCCACAGGATCTCTGTGCCTCGCCCTGTCAGTTTTGCTGTGCTCCTTGGCAGCTCCACAATAAGGAGCAAGGGGAGAAATTGGCAACAGGCACACGGGGATCAGAGGTGGAATAAATTGAGGTGGAGTGGCTGGAGAAATATGAAGGTTTTGGAGCTCAGGAGCACTGAAAATCCAAGGAGGAATTAAAGAGGTATTTTAGACATGCAGTTAAAAAGTGCACAAGCTCCAAGGCATTGCAAATGGTTCTGAATTACAGCAGAAGGAGAGAAATCTGTGAATATTGCCAGACAAAGGTAAAAGATCAGATCCTAAACTCCAGCAAAAAGGAAGCTGGAAGAAGCAGAAATGATGGTGAGTGAGCTGAAGGACAGATGGCAAGTGAGGGAACCCATGAGGTCTTGCAGAAAAACTGCTGTGTGTCTGTCTCTGATTCCAGAGCCACAGGCAACAATTCTGGGAAGCAGGGAGTGAGTTTTGAGGACACAGTTTAAGCACATGCTGAGCTCATGCTCACCAGACCTGTTGTGGAACCTCAGTGGGCAATATTCTGCTGTACCCGTTTTACTTTGGATCAGCTGCCTTTGCAGCATCTCTTCTAAAAAAAAAGGAGAGGTTTGGTGTGTGTATGACAAGGAAAAAAACATTCAAAGACCTCTGACTGCTCAAAAAGCACTCAAAAAATACACTGCAGAATTAAGTCTCATCCCCCTGAAAGGCAGTGGTGGTTACTCTGTGGAAAGAGTAGTGTTTGGGGGTGGAAGGGATTCTGGAACCCACCATCCTACACAGCTCTGGCCACTGCACTGGAAGATTCTGGCATTGATCCTCCAGCATCTGTTAGAACCACCTTATTTTTAGCTATATGTCTGCTAGGGATTGTAAAACTTCAAGAAATAGAAATTATAACACATCTCTGAATGGGCTGCTCTCATATCTACTTCCCTCGTGGGTAGAAAAGAAAAAAGTCATCTCTCATCTGATCTGAATTGCTCCCATGGAGAGCTACCTTTATCTCCCAGGTAATGAAGATCTTTGCTTTGAGAAACTCCCTCTCCACATAAGCAGCACTAAACTCACTCTTAAACATTCCTAGGTGGCTGTTTGATGCTTTTCACTGTAGGATTCTTTTTTTTTTTTTTTCCTTCCAATTGCTTATCATTTTGCCAAACTGGAACCACTTAGGTTGTTTTTCCAGTTGAGGTGATTTTCCAGGCTCGATGTGAGGACTTTTATTTATTAGCTTCCAGCCAAAATGATGCAGTCATGTGCAAGAATAAGCAGAGGGGAGCACATGGTTTGGATTGCTCCTTTGTTGTTAGAAAAACCCAAACAAACAGAAAGCAGAGCTGATGAGCATGTGGAAAGGTGTCTCTTTGTTGTGGCAATAAATTCCACCATGTTTCGAAGACCTCTGATACTATTTAATAAATGAATAAAGAAAACATTGCTCTGCCTTCAAAGCTGGGCTTGCTTAAGCAAACAAAGCAGCCTTTGGGGCTTTGCTGAGAAGAGCCAGGGTTAAACCAAAATGCTGACTCCCCACCTACCCGTGTGTCCACACTCCCTGTCTGGAGGGGTGATGAATACCCCCCCCCAAAAGCTGTGACAGGGGGTACTGCAGAGCTTGGAGGTCTCACCAGTGGTGGCATTTTGCTTATTGAGCCATCTCTGACCTTTCCAAGCCTGGTGGTTTTTGTGTTGTCTAAGGAGCCAAAGGGGTGAGGTTCAGTCAGTCTGGGAGCCCCAGCTCCTTGGCAGCTCTGCTCTGTCTCAGTGTCCTTGCCCTGAAGGCTGGTGTGGAGTTCCAGTAATGCTCTCTCTGGAATTGCCATCATTCCCGTGCTGCAGTTTATTGGCCAGCCCTGGGTGTATCTGAGACCTGCTCCTGGTGCCAAGGCTTGTTTCAGATGTGCTGAGCAACCCTCTTGACTCGCCGAGGCCAGCTGGCCTTGGCAGCTCCACACACCTTGCATGGCTAAGCACTTGGCTTACGTAAGGCACTGAGATAATCAGTGGTTTATGTGAGCCTGCTTCTTTTAGCTCCCTCTCCAATCAGCCAATTGCAGGAGCTGCTTTTTCTGCACTTAGGAAAGTTTAGGCCTTCAAAAGGATGGGGCAAGGGGTGCAGCTGGAACATGGGAGATCCATGGAAATAGAAGGAGAAACTTCACGTGAGGGTGGCAGAGCCTGGCAGGGGCTGCCCAGGGAGGTTGTGGAGTCTCCTGCTCTGGAGAGATTCCAACCCC